>CM008281.1:8488611-8711468 GCA_002319775.1 Fagopyrum tataricum
GCAATTCCGGGACAAGTGTCTCTTCCTTGCTCTTCTATGGCTCAAAATCACGTGTGCATGGTCTCCCTTCCACGTCCAAGTCGTCGGGAATCGTCATTAACGTGACTAAGGAAGCCTTAATCAGCAATAGATCATCAATGGTCTCCTTAGGAGCTAAAGACACCAACAAGTTGGACACCTCCTCTTGAATTGCTCTTGCCCTTGATCTAGTGATTGGCCCTTGCATTGTAGGACTAGTAGGGGCTGTTGGTGATGGTCCCTCATCATACTCCCCTTCTTGGGAAGGATTCGTCCTCGAATCATCACCATCCTCATCACTTGACTCAAAGGGACTTAGATCTCCTACGTTGAAAGTAGGACTCACTCCATAGTCCTCCGGGAGTTGTAGTACATAAGCGTTGTTGCCAACCTTACGTAGTACTTTGAATGGTCCGTCTCCCCTAGGTGATAGCTTGGACTTGCGCCTTTCCGGGAACCTATCCTTCCTCAAATGCAGCCACACGAGGTCTCCCGGTTCGAACAACACTTGCTTGCGGTGCGGTTCCTATTTGCCTTGGCCGCCACTTGCCTCCCCTTCTCCTCTAGCCTTTTGCGTGTCCTTTCATGCATTTCCTTGATGATCTCCACCTGTTTTTCTGCATTAAAATCTACTCGTTCCTCTATGGGCAACGGTATAAGATCAAAAGAGGTCAAAGGATTCAACTCATACACACACTCAAAAGGAGTTAGGTTAGTAGAAGAATGTAATGTACGATTATATGCAAATTCTACATGAGGCAAGACATCTTCCCAAGATTTCAAATTATCTTTTAAAACAGCCCTTAGAATGGTTGTTAACGTCCTATTAGTTACTTCGGTTTGACCATCCGTTTGAGGATGACTAGAAGTCGAAAACATCAACTTCGTCCCTAGTTTACCCCAAAGAGTCTTCCAAAAGAAACTAAGAAACTTAACATCCATATCACTCACTATACTCCTAGGTACTCCATGTAATCTAACAATTTCCCTAAAGAACAAGTTAGCTACATTATAAGCATCATCGGTCTTATGGCAAGCAATAAAATGGGCCATTTTAGAAAATCGATCTACCACCACAAAAATCGAATCTCTCCCCTTCTTAGTCCTAGGTAACCCAACAATGAAGTCCATACTAATATCCTCCCAAGGTGACTTAGGCGTGGGTAAGGGGGTATACAATCCATGAGGTTTCAATCTAGCCTTAGCCTTTAAACACACAAGACATCTCTTAAGCAAGTTCTCTACATCTCTAAGCATATGAGGCCAATAAAAATGTGAATGCAGCATATGATAAGTCTTATCTCTCCCAAAATGCCCCATTAAGCCTCCCATATGGGCTTCCTCAACAAGTAATAGCCTAAGGGAACACTTAGGAATGCACACTTTATCAACTCTAAATAGAAAACCCTCAAACAAGTAATACTTATCAAAGGTTCCTCTAGATGCACATTGCTTAAATATGTCTCCAAAATCAGAATCATCAACATATAGATCCTTAATATAATAGAAACCTAAGACCTTAGAATCCATAGTTGTGATTAAAGAGTGTCTCCTAGAGAGAGCATCCGCTACAACATTATCCTTGCCCTTTTTATACTTTATGTTATAAGGAAAAGTTTCTATAAACTCCATCCATCTACCATGTCTCCTATCTAACTTATCTTGACTCCTAAAATGTCTTAAGGACTCATGATCGGTACGTAGGACAAATTCACTAGGCCATAAATAATGTTGTCATGTTTTTAATACTCTAAACAATGCATAAAGTTCTTTATCATAGGTCGAGTAGTTTAAACATGCTCCCTTTAATTTCTCACTAAAGAAGGCCAGTGGCTTACCCTCTTGCATGAGTACTCCTCCAATGCCAATACCCGAAGCATCACACACGACCTCAAAAGGTTTGGTGAAGTCCGGAAGAGCTAGGAGAGGTGCATGGGACAACCGCCACTTCAAATCCTTAAAAGCCTTCTTTGAGCATCTCCCCACACAAATGGCACCTTCTTCTTGGTAAAGGACGTGAGTGGAGCTGCTATGGTGCTGAAATCTCGCACAAAACGTCTATAGAAGGTTGCTAGGCCGTGGAAACTCCTCACTTGACCGACGGTTGTGGGAGTAGGCCATTCTTGGATTGCCTTGATCTTCTCTTCATCCACCTCTAGACCTCTTGTGCTCACTACAAAACCAAGAAAAACAACTTGATTAGTACTAAACTCACATTTCTTCAAATTAGCATACAAATATTCAATTCTAAGAGTTGCAAGTACTTCCCTCAAATGTTCCTCATGCTCTTCAAGTGACTTACTATAGATGAGGATGTCATCAAAGTAAACCACAACAAACCTACCAATGTAGTGTCTCAACACGTGATTCATCAATCTCATAAATGTGCTAGGAGCATTGGTTAAACCAAATGGCATCACTAGCCACTCATAAAGACCAAACTTGGTCTTGAATGCCGTTTTCCACTCATCTCCCTCCCTCATTCTGATTTGGTGATACCCACTCCTAAGATCTATCTTAGAGAACAATGTGGCTCCATTCAACTCATCTAACATGTCATCTAAACGTGGGATAGGATGACGGTACTTAATGGTGATGTTGTTGATGGCTCTACAATCAACACACATCCTCCATGTATTGTCCTTCTTAGGCACTAAGAGGACGGGAACGGCACTAGGACTCAAACTCTCCCTTACATAATCCTTATCTAGGAGTTCTTGCACTTGGTTTTGGATCTCTTGGCTCTCTTTAGGGTTCATCCTATAGGCTGGGACGGTTTGGGAGTGTAGCACCGGGAATAAGATCTATTTGGTGCTCAATACCTCTAAAAGGTGGAAGGCCAGCCGGAATCTCGTCGGGAAACACATCACTAAACTCATCTAGGATAGCTAGGATGGGCTTAGGTAGGGTGGCCTTGGCTTCATCACTCAAAGTCACTAAGCTCTTGCACAAGCTCACAAGAATGGCATCTAAAGGGTGTAATCTAGGACGTACTCCTCCTTGGATGCTAGAAGGACACTAGAAGGTGTGGCTAATAGGGTGGTACTAGTCTTGGCCGTGGGTTCTGATTTAGGCCGTGAGCTATCCCCTCTCTTTTTCACCTCATTTTGCTCCACACTCAACTCCTTCTTCTTCTCATAAAATTCAGCAATCTGCAATGGTGTCATAGGCTTAAGAGTTAGTGTTTGACCATTAAATTCAAAGGTATGCCTATTAGTAAAACCATCAGGCTTAATTCTCCTATCAAATTGCCATGGACGTCCCAAAAGAATATGACAAGCTTGCATGGGAACTACATCACAAGTAATGGTGTCCTCATAGCTACCTAAAGTGATAGTAACTCTAGCTTGCCTATTTACTTTTAATTCTCCACAATCATTCATCCAATGCAATTTGTAAGGCCTAGGGTGATAAAATGTGGTAATTTGCAACTTATTAGTCAAATCAGTGCTAGCTATATTGCAACAACTACCTCCATCTATGATCATGTTACACACCTTCCCTTTAATTAGACATCTAGTATGAAATAGGTTCTCTCTTTGATTATCCTCACACGGAGCTAGCTTAGCATGCAAAGTTCTTCTAGCTATTAATGATTCTCCATGCTCATATTCAATGCCCTCATCACTATCACTACCAATATCATGCAATCCATTAAGGTTGGTGTTATCATCATTTTGATGCTCATCCTCACTCTCATATTGTCCAATTTGATTTAAAATCAAAATTTTCTTATTAGGACAATCCCTCATATAATGACCTCTACCTTGACATTTAAAACACACAATATCTCTAGAAAGAAGAGTAGAGTCAGAGGTACTCCCTTTAGGACCACTTGAAGGCTCATTCAAGGGTCTAGAAGATGAATGAGGTGTTGAGCTCCTTCTTTGTGCTCCTTGGTCCATGGTTGATGCTTTTCGGTCCTCCTTGGTGGATGTAGGCTCACGGTTGTAGGACCCTTGGGGCCGGCTGTTTTGTGCTTTCCATGAGCTTGTAGCTCCAAAGCTTGTCTTGGCACCTTGGTTTCTAGCCTTTGTCTTCTTCTCTACTTTGATTGCGAAATGCAGCAGCTCCGCCATGGTACTATAAGAATACAAATCAATATCATTAGCCAATGATGAGTTTAAAATGCGTAGATACCTAGCCATTGTAGACTCCTCATCTTCAACCACATTAGCTTTCACCATTGCCATTTGCATAGAGGTGTAGACCTCTTCGGCACTCATGGCTCCTTGCCTAAGGTTCTCCAACCTTTGCCTCAGCTCCCTAGCATAATGTTGAGGTACAAAACGAGCTCTCATCAAGGCCTTCATTTGTTCCCATGTAGTGATGGCCGGATCCAAGGTTCTTCTCCTTTCCTTGACAAGATGATCCCACCATACTAGTGCATAGCCTTGGAACTCCAATGATGCAAGTTGGACCTTCCTTTGCTCTCCAAAGTGATGGCAAGACCAAATTTGTTCCAATTTAATCTCCCAATCCATGTAAGCATCTAGGTCACACTTGCCTTCAAAGCTAGGAATCTTGACCTTCACTTTCCCTATTCCATCTAGCTCTTGATAAGGCCTAAACGGCTCATATTCTCGTCCTCTCCTTGGCTGTGGGTGACGCCTAGGGAACTCTCTCCACATGCCTTCTTCCTCAATATCCTCTTGTGGTTCCTGAAAATCATCCACAAAACCTTGCACATTAGGTGTTCTAGGAAGAGTGTTAACATGTCTCATACCTTGCCCTTGAGGGGTTCTTTGAGGTGATTCATGGGCTGTTTCTCTAGGGGCATCTCTAGACGTGCCTCCTATCTCGAAAGTGGACCTCGGCTGTGGCGTGGCCGTGTGTGCTGGCCGAGACTCCAACGTGCCAATCCGGTGGGTCAATCTTGCCACCGAAACCATTAGTTGCTTCAACATAGCAAATGTCTCCGGGTGCATTGGCTCACTGCTTTGGGACTTGCTTGGACTATTAGACCTAGACATGATAAAAAAAAAACACACAAAATAAGCAAACTAGTTGAATTAGATAAAACAGAAAATTCTCACAAGTGTTTACTCTCACTCTCACACTCAAGTTGTGTTGATCACAAGCTATTTGATGCAATTGACTTGGATGGATTAAAACTCCTTCTAAATCAATGTCTTAGCTCAACTAGCACACTCCTTGGCTTGAATAAGGGTAATACACGGCTGCTTGAAGGTTCACAACAGAAAACGTCAAGATAGACACTAAGAAATGGAGATAAGACTCAAGACTCAAAGAAAGATGCAAGAGGTTGTTATGGACTCTCAAAGATGGTAAACTCAAGATATGATAGAATTAGAATGAAACAAGGAAGATAGACACACAAGAGACTAAGAAGAGAGCTTCACTTACCTTGTCTTTATGCAATGGAGAGAGAGATGGCCGGTTGTGTGTTTGTTGATGGTTTTAGATAATGAAGATGGATAGGAAATGAGGTAAGTAAGTCTTGTTTGTAGTCTCGATAATCCTTTCACAACTTAGGTTAGTATAGGATATGATATGAAATGTATGATATGTAGGATAATGAAATGATATGAGAAAATGTTTCTTTTTCTTTCCTTTTTTTTTTTTTTGTGGGACTTTGGCTGACGTTATTTTTGGAAGGAAATGAGTTAAAAAAATTGTAAAGAAAAGAGAGATAACTAACTAGAAGTAGTCTCTTGTTGTTGCTACAATTTAGGAACTTTTTGTGGCCTCTCTCTTTTACTTGCAATGGCTGATCACTTATGTGAAGAGTGGTCCCCTTTTGCTTCTAAAATTGTGTTTGAACGGTTATTTTCCAAGAGGAAGCAGCTGGACGTTTTGGATGAAGAAAAGGCTGATGAAGGTGATGTAGAATGGCTGAAAAATGGTGGTTTTGGCTTGGCTTTCTCTCTTCTCCAATAAACACAAGAAACAAAGCAAATTAGACTCAAATAGACTCTTAAAATGAATCAAATGAATCAAACAAAGAAAAGACTCAAAGAAGACTCAAAGAAGATACTCAAACCGTCAATGGTGATGGCTGATTCCGGACTCGCAATCAACTAGCTTTGATACCACTTTGATGCGGGATTGAGGCCGCAAATGACTAGATCTAGATTGGAGCCCTTCAATGACCTTCCAATGGACGTTTTCCTTTGACAATATGTACGAAACAGAATGATTTAGAACAAGAAATGGACTTTAATGGAGGTAATGAAAGAAAAAGGAATGGCGTGGAATATGTAGTAGAGATAGATCCAAAAGAACCGAAAACTCCCTTACTAGAACCTTGATCAGAATGATCAAAACCCAAACAAGATGATGTCTTCAACCCTTCCTTCTATAACCATACACAAGCCTTCAATGGAGACAAGCACAAGGAGGGACTAGTGTTGACTAGTAGCACCAATCTCTAAGGAGATTAACACACACAAGAACAACCTAGCAAGGATTCACAACGATTCAATCAATGGCTCACTTTATTGATTGAATTTTCTGAATAAGAACACAAGCTCTCAAAAGAGACTATCAATTGGCTAAAGTCTATCCAATCAGGAAATAAGCTAAGAGAGGCTTTTTATATGCCTAAAAAGCCTCCTATCTAAAAAAAAAAAGGAATAACATTTGTCAAAAAAAGACAATAAAACAAATAAAACAAACTAAAACAAATAAAAATAACCCTTAAAATGTTTTGAGCCTAAAGGTTATAAAAAGTCTTGTATTTTATACCAAAAGCTTATATAAAATACAATAGAAGCTCCAAAAGCCTCAATCTTCCATTTCTTGCAATTCCGGGACAAGTGTATCTTCCTTGCTCTTCCATGGCTCCAAATCACGTGTGCATGGTCTCCCTTCCACGTCCAAGTCATTGGGAATCGTCATTAACGTGACTAAGGAAGCCTTAATCAGCAATAGATCATCAATGGTCTCCTTAAGAGCTAAAGACACCAACAAGTTGGACACCTCCTCTTGAATTGCTCTTGCCCTTGATCTAGTGATTGGCCTTTGCATTGTAGGACTAGTAGGGGTTGTTGGTGGTGGTCCCTCATCAGTCCAGCACTAGAGGATATTCCAGTTTTCTGTGATTTTGCAGATGTATTTGTTGAGCCGTCCAGTTTGCCGCCTCAGAGGAGTGTGGACTTCGGTATTGAGTTAGAGCCTGGTACGAGACCGATCTCGAAGGCCCCATACTGGATGGCGCCTGTTGAGATGTTAGAGCTGAAGAAGCAACTCGAGGAGTTGGCTGAGAAGGGCTTCATTCACCTTAGCGTATCCCCATGGGGAGCACCTGTCCTCTTCGTACGGAAGAAGGACGGATCGTTGAGACTGTGCATAGATTACAAAGAGCTGGACAAGATGACCATCAAGAACAAGTATCCATTCCGCGTATTGATGACTCGTTAGATCAGCTTTAGGGAGCGACAATATTCTCCAGGATTGACCTGCGCTCAAGATATCACCAGCTGAGGGTGAGAGAGCAGGATGTGCACAGGACAGCGTTCTGGACCAAATATGGACACTACGAGTTTGTAGTGATGCCATTTGGGCTTACGAATGCCCCAACCGTCTTTATGGAGTTGATGAACAACATCTTCATCGACTTCCTGGATCAGTTTGTGGTGGTCTCATAGATGACATTTTGGTGTACTCTCGCAGCAAAGAGGATCATGCAGGACAACTGAGGACTGTATTGCAGGTTTTACGGGATAGAGAACTTTATGCTAAGTTCTCTAAGTGCGAGTTCTGGATGCCAGAGGTAGCATTCCTGGGTCACATTGTTTCCGCCGAGGGGATCAAGGTTGATCCGGCGAAGATAGAGGCAGTAGCAGCATGGACGACACCGACGAACGTCAAGGAAGTACGTAGCTTTCTTGGCCTAGCCGGGTATTACCGACGTTTTGTGGAGGGATTTTCTGTGATTGCCCGTCCATTGAAGAGTCTGCTAAGGAAGACTACTAGATTTGTGTGGTCTGAGCAGTGTGTGCAGAGTTTTGAGGAGCTGAAGAGACGTCTGATTTCTGCTCCCATTTTGGCACAGCCAGAGGGTATAGAGGATTTTGTGGTTTACAGTGATGCATCCAATCTAGGCTTGGGATGTGTGTTGATGCAGCGGGGCAGAGTGATTGCATATGCATCTAGACAGCTGAAGACGTATGAGGAGAACTACCCGACTCATGATCTGGAGTTGGCAGCGGTAGTTCATGCACTGAAGATCTGGAGACACTACTTGTATGGTGCTACATGTCAGATCTTCACAGACCACAAGAGTTTGAAGTACATTTTCACGCAGCGGGAATTGAATAACCGCCAGCGTAGGTGGCTTGAGTTGATTAAGGATTTTGATCTGGAGATCCTATACTATCCGGGGAAGGCGAACGTTGTCCCCTGAGTAGGAAGACGCCTCGAGAGCAGGCGATTGTGAGGCTGACAGTTCAACAGCAGTTATAGAGAGATCTGATCTGGTTAGAGTTGGACATCAAGTTTCCTGATGAGGATGCCCAGCTACGTACTTTAGAGGTTCTTCCTGATCTGTTGGGTGAGATCCAACCGAAGCAGGAAACCTGTCCGACCTTGATGAGGATACGAGATAGGATGTCTCGGGATGAGGCACCACAGTTCCTGCTGGGAGCAAATGGAGTATTGAGACGCCGCGGTCGCGTCTGTGTACTCGATGATGCGGATCTACGTTAGAGGATATTACAGGAGGCTCACTATACACCTTACTCTGTACACCCAGGTACGAGTAAGATGTATCAAGACTTGAGACGTTCATATTGGTGGGGAGGGTTGAAGCCCGATGTGGCCAGATTTGTGGCACAGTGTGCGACCTGCCAACAGGTCAAGATAGAGCATTGCAGACCTGGAGGTGAGCTCCATCCACTTCCTGTTCCACAGAGGAAGTGGGAGGACGTCACCATGGATTTTGTGACTGGGCTGAGACTGAGCCGGAGTTTTGATGCTATTTGGGTTATAGTGGACAGATTGACGAAGACGGCACGTTTCATTCCTATTTGGGAGGCGTGGCCGGTGAGCAGATTAGCTGAGGAGTACACTAGGCAGATAGTGAGACTCCATGGTGTACCGAGGACGATCGTCTCAGACAGAGATGGACGATTTGCCTCAAGGTTCTGGCAGCAGATTCAGATTGCCCTGGGGACGAGTTTGCACTTTACTACTACGTTTCATCCTCAAACAGATGGTCAGTCAAAGAGGACCATCCAGACGCTGGAGGATATGATGCGAGCTTGTGTGTTGGACTGGGGACAAGTGTGGACGGATCACCTCCCACTAGTTGAGTTCTCGTACAACAACAGGTGACATGCATCTATTGGGATGGCCCCATATGAGGCACTGTATGGACAGAGATGTCGTACTCCGTTATGTTGGGATGAGCCGAGCAGTGTTAGTGGTTTGACACCTGATCAGATTCAGGATCGATGATGTTGCTAGAGTAGCACTGATTAGAGAACGGATGCTGACTGCACAGAGCCGTCAGAAGTCGTATGCAGATAGGAGGCGTAGACCTCTAGAGTTCATAGGGGAGCCCATGTTTGGCTGAGAGTGTCCTCGACACGAGGTGTTAGGCGTTTTGGCATTAAGGGGAAGTTGAGCCCCCGATATGTCGGACCGTTTGAGATTTTGGACCGGATTGGGGAGCGCAACATACAAATTGGTTTTGCCTCCGAGGTTAGAGGGTGTTCACCCTGTGTTTCATGTGTCTCAACTGAGGGAGTACATACCAGATCCGAGACACATCGTGAGTTATGATGATTTGGTGGTTGAGCCGAACCACACTTTTGTTGAGCACCCGATTGCAGTCCTAGAACGAGGTATGAGATGCCTGCGTTCGAAGAACATTCCTATGTTGAGGATACAGTGGTCGAGACGTGGACCTGATGAGGCTACATGGGAGACTAAGGATAGTATCCAGAGGAACTATCCAGAGTTCTATGCCGAGATAGATGTACCAGTAGGATCGACGAGTAGATCTTAGTACTATCTTGGTGAGTGTTATGCTTATGTGCTTATATGCCATGTTGTGTTTATTTTCGTACTAGCTATGATATGATGTGTGATCTTATTAGATCTTGTTGTGCTAGTGCGATTTCTTATAGTTGGAGATGGTTCTTTCTTCCATGCTATTGTGATGTGATAGGTTTAGCTGGAGATGTTTTTCCTCCATGCCTGTGGTTATGTTGATGTGTTGGCTATAGATGTTTTTCTTCTATGCCCTTGAGAGATGATGATGTTTTAGCTAGAGATGTTTTTCCTCTATGCCCTGGATAGTATAGTGATCTTATGGCTGTAGATGATGAGTTCCTCCATGCCCGTGCTTGAGGTTATAGAGTGATATAGGTTGATACCATATGTGCGGAGATGTGATTCCTCCGATAGAGAGAGTTATACCTCGGCTTATGAGTCCGAGTGGTTTCAAGACTGTACAAGTTTCGGGACGAAACTTGTTTGTAGGGGGGTGAGGTGTAAGAGCCTTAGTCTTTGGGAGCCAGTTTTGGCCTTAGCCGCCCCCGCGGGTCCGTGAGGCCGCCCCTGCGGCTCGTTTGTTGTTCCGCCCCTGCAGCTCAGGGAACCGCCCCTGCGGTTTCCTGCGGCTGCAGCCGGCTTTGTTGACCTTTGACCCGTGCTTTACTCCTTCACTTCCTTAACCTATTTCCTTTGCTTTGGCTTGCTGAGCAAATGTTCTTCATTCCTTTCCCAGCCTTACGTCCTTCTTGCTTCTTCTTCTTCTCTCATTGACCTTGATCTTGTTCTTCCTTTGAGTTTGGAAGTGTTTGGTTGTGAGGATGCTGATGTTGATGATGTTGGATGTTGTGATAAGCTTGAGAGCTAGTTGTGGAGCTTGTTGATCTTCCTTGCAACCTAGGACCACAAGTGTGGTAAGCTCCTTACTTCTTCTTCCTTTCTTTCTTCTTTGTTTCCTCTTCCTTAGCTTAGGATTAGATGAATTGTATATATATTGATGTCGGTATGTGTATGTATATGTATGTACTTGGTTTTGGTTGAGAGAAGACGTGATTTGATCACGTGAAGAGCCGAAGAGGAATCGCGGGATCACATTCTGCACTGTCGCCGCCCCCGCGCCTGGAAGCCACCACCTCTGCGGGAGCCGTGTCACAGCGCCTGCGCCGTGCCTACGTTGCTTGCGGCCGCTGTCACCGCGCCTGCGGCCGAGCTTAGCCGCGCCTGCGGATTGCCTGCTCCGCCCCTGCGTCTCTCTTGTTATGCAGGTGCGTCTTGTCCCGGGTCTACCTAGAGTTGGGTAGATCCTTTCCTTTCCTAGTATGAGCGGTTTAGTAGCATGCTAGATACGTGTATAAGGTTAGAATGATGATGAGTACGTTATCGTTTATGCCAGTTATGGCTTTGAGGTTTATGAGTTAGGATACGATCCTTAAGGATCCCTTGGGTCTAGGTGTGACCCCTGTGATGGATATGAGTTTGATATATGGTTATGCCTTGTTTTAGGCATTGTTGATCTCCAGAGTTGGAGCCGATCGAGTTTGAGACTTCCAAGGTTGAGGTAAGTCCATAGGACTTACTTAGCTACCATCCATATATTGGATGTGTGCATGAGTGGTGTGTGTGTTATATGATTGATAGCATGAGTTGTGATGATTACCTACCTATGGTTTAGTCACTGCCAATTGTAGGGCCGTGACAACTTGTCCTTTCATCCCGCTGGGAGTCTGGAGGTTCTCTACGGGCAGGCCAGTCTGGCTCAGTGGGCCGGTCACCTGCACCACTCCCATAGGGTACACGGGAGGTGGGACCGGATCACCACTCCAGCTGGCACCATCCCCGAGAGGCGAGAGTTATATTCCTCCTGTCACATATATTCATATTGATATATATATATATATATATATATACGCTTGAGTGACTGGACGTTATTAAGATAATAAACGGGGTAAATGTGTGATAGCATGATGATGTGTTTATTATTCATTGGTGTGTGATTGTGCTTATGCATCTTCTTATATATGCGTATGGTTAGCTAACGGTTTTATACCGTGTTGTAGATCATTTGCAAGTTAGGAGAGTTGTGGAGTGATCCAGAGTGGGTGATCCGCTGAGGGCTCCGTACACTGGGTCATTATCGGGGATATGGGACATTTTATATGTACAGTTTATGTTTACTTTTGTACTCAGCGGTACTTCTGTATTACCTTTTGATATATATATATATATATATCAGTCAGGCTAGGGTCAGGATCCATTGTGAGATCCTAGCCCAGTAGCGCCTCGAGTCCTACGGATTCGGGGTGTTACATTGGTGGCCTTCATCTCTAGGCGGTGCAAATCCCAACCGCTCCTCCTAACCCTCTAAACTAGAATTAAAATTGAATGAATAAAACCTAATGGTTGCAAGACTTATATATAGGGTTCAAGGGAGGTCGGAAAGCTTAGATCTCCAAGATCTTATCTTCTAATAAGATAAGACCATATATACTAGATATATCTTCTAATAAGATAAGGTTGAATCTACTAGATTTTATATTCTGATAAGATAAGATCGAACTAAAAGATAAAAATGTCTAAGTGGATAGGCTGAAAATCCAGCCCAAGTAAAAGAGAATGAATGAGAGTGGTAGGACGTCTAAGAGCCTTGAGTTGGACCCAAACCGAATAGCTTGACCCGTAAAATCAACATCTTTTCATTATTGCGACACTTTAGAAAAGTTGGATTTTCTGTTTGTGTAGTTGGAACTAGAAAACCCACGAGTACTACTTTCGAATATAATTCGAAGCTTTGCAACTTGCCGGGTGAAAAACGGGATAACCTTCTTTTCCTGAAAAATGGGACCAGGGGGACACCCTTTTCTTGCCTTTTCTATCATCGGGGAGTTGATGTGAAAGTCCATATAAGTCGTATCTAGGAGTAAATCGACCGTCTTTGTACGTAATTCCTGGGCTCTCTTTATTTCTTCGTTCTTCAATAAGTGGTCATGTGTAGGATGAACAAGAGGTGACCAAGGTGATGCTCTTCGATCGTCCTATACATTTCCCAAGGTGTTCTTCATCTTCACTCTCAAATCTTAGTCATTTCTGTCTTGACCTTGACTTATTTGAATGCAGGGAGATCCTTAGTGTGTATGAGGTCATTCCGCTATGTGTATATATTGTGTGATCCACAAATACCTAGAATGTCTGCAATTACATAAACTAATGACCGTAAAAGTTTTACAGTAGTAAAACAACCTCCCCTACAAGTGATACAAGATCAGATTTAGTATAAACTGGTTATCGAACTCAGGGACCGCGTCTGTTTGGATATAAATGATAATAATTACGCTAAGTAAAGAGGGAAGAGAAAGAGAAAAAGGAAGAAGAAACTATGTCTTTGAAGAAGGTTTGGAAAACGAGAAAGTAATGATTGTTTATGATAACAAGAACAAGAGGAAAAACGATCTAAGGAATCAGGAATTTCCACTATAAAGGCTTAAAAGTAATAATGATGCATATATAAGGTTTATGAACATTGATAATTGATAAAACAAGTAATCATCTAAAGTAGCCTTGAGCATAGACAAACCAAGACCGTGCTTTCTAACTCACGTAGCTCTCAATCCATCGGTTCGGCGAGTATAGAAAAACTCATATCCATTTCGAATTTCATAAAAGATCAAGAAAACCTTCACTAGAAGTCCTTCAATTTAAAAGGTACAAAGACCGAAGAATTCTACGATGATTAAGAATCCCCGAAGCTTTGATAGGATATAATTCTCGCACCCAAGCTCTTTTTAAATCTTTCCAATAAAAAAAATTGTGTGGTTCTTCACTTTGTTTTATCTAACCCAATTAAAAACACAACTCCGGATAAAGAAGATAATTAAAATGTAGAATTAAGGCCTTTGAAAAGATTATTATCAAAGATCTCAAATCACCGACATATATGCAACAATAAATCAAATCATTATATGGATCATTCAATCCTTAGATCAAGGAAGGATCAACCAGACATAATAAAAGAGGAGGTCTTTAATAAATATCTAAACTGAAAAGAAATTACAAGAAAAAGGGAAATCTAACTCTACAATGCAGTGGTTGTGGCTTTGGAACTCCATGAACCCTGGAAGCTCTGAGCCATCGCAGCCCTGAGGTTTTGGTCCCTTAAAAAACCCTAATCTATGTGTTGTGGATGCTTGAAAGCTAGATGACAATGAATGTCTCAAACGCTAAGGTGGAGGGTTGTATTTATAGGGAGAGCATGGGCCGAGGCCCTAGGTTGTAAGCCCGTCAGAAAACCTAAAAAAAGATTAGGTCTTCGAATTTGTCTTCGGCGACGTTGTTACGCTTAGTGTACGGTCCTTTACGCCCCCTTACTGTTGTAACTGGACGTAATTGGGCATAACATGCTAGGCGTAACAATTTTCCGACAACTAGTAAAACTGACTTTCTCGCTCCTTGGTTGGAACCATGAGACCCATGAGTTCTACTTTTAAGATTTACAACTTTACAATCGACACAAATGTCAAAATCCAAAGGAACGCTGGTCGAAATCTAGGATCTCTCAGAGGTCATCTTGGAATGACATCCAATATCAATGATCTTCACATGGCTCTTCAATTCTTCATTCTTTAACATGAATCTACCTCGGAACTTCGATCCTCAGTCAATATAGATGTCTTCAATGGTATGTTTGACCTCGTGGAGGATTGAAACTCGTACTCTAACATCATTTCATTGTTTTTTGATCATTTACGGCCTCGAATGCTTGAAATACGAAATAAACTCAAGTAGACACCACATTTTGCAATAGATAGCATTTATGCCTTAAATGGACACAAACAAAACCAAATGAGGCATGATAAAGCATACAAAAGAGGCCATAAAACACGTATGTTTTGGACTCATCAAAATACCCCATCTTTAAACCTTGCTCGTCTCGAGTAAGATCATGACATACAGAACACTATATGCAAATCAGAACAGGCCTCAACTAGGAAGAAGAATATATTGAGTTAAGAAACAAGATATGATGTACATATAGTGTTCCGTATGTTCTGATCTTACCTTTTCATAATGGATAGTCTTCATAATGTCAAGGAATGACTCGATATTGAGTTAAGAAACAAGATATGATGTGCATATAGTGTTCCGTATGTCCTGATCTTACCTTTTCATAATGGATAGTCTTTATAATGTCAAGGAATGACTCGAACGATAAATGGGGTTATTTTTAGAAGATCCTGAAAAAGAACACGACTTTAAATACTTGATCATACCTACGTTACTTCAAAGTTACAACCCATTCCTGGGGTGATAATATAGGACTTAGGCTGTGGGAAATTTGGTTGCATTACCTCACTTAGTGTTTGCATATAATGCAACTTTTCAGCACTAAATTTATATCCTCAACTAGATATGTGCCTCAAGTGATGCATCATTTACTTCAATATCTGCGTTTAATACAACTTGCTGCAGATTTGCTTATGAAGGAACAAAACAGACAAGGGTTTTGAAATTAACTGCAAGTCACAACAATTTCTGCTTTTAAACGGATTTAGACAGACTCTATAACCCAAGATTCAGACTCGGTCCAAATCCAACTCAAAAAGACGGTCAAGTTTTTAACTAAATCTGGCTTAAGTCCGAAAATTTAACCCCATAAGTCAATTTTGTCACAGTATGTCCTCCATATTGATTTACATGAAATTTCTGAGTTCTGGCATCTATGAATTGCTTATGGCGCATGGTGAAAAACGCTTCTTCTTCCTGTTTTTTTTTTTTTGTTGATTAACTGAGTTGGTAAATTAATTTCGGTTGATTTGGTAAAGTACATATGATAATAAATCTGATTATGTGTTTAGAAACTAAATTAAGAATGTAAATTGGAGGAGGGGTTAAACAGTTAAGCATGTGATGGTGATATGGTGCATCTTTAAGTCGGCAAGATTCCTGCTTCATCTCCATGTGCTCTCTCACTACTTAATTAATTTTGTATAATCTTCACTTTTCTTTACGATAACTTACTAATTTAGAATATATCTTTTCTTGTTATAATTTATATTTAAGGGTTCCAATTTTTAAAGTGTTTACTGTTTACTAGATTATGGTATTTAATTTTTAAAAAAATTTGAATAATATTGATTTTTTCTTAATAAATAAATCATTCTCTAATAAAAAATTAATTGTGTGCTTTAAGTTTAATCATGCAATTTTCTTCTAAATATTAGGGAGTAGTATAATAATAATAATAATAATAAGTACCTATCCGCGTCATGAATCAGTAATCCTAGTACCAAAACTCATGGAAAATGGGTCGATCTAATCGTAAATCATGCTTTATAGAGTAATCATATAGTTATGACTATAATTAGCACATTACGTACTTAACTGCTTACTTCCTTAATCATTAATTAACTCAATTATTTGCACTTTGCAGGGAGAAACAGACAGGCCGATTGATATGATTGAAGCATATCAAAGATCCATTTTTTTTTTATAAATTTTTTTTCCAAAATGAAGTAATCACTATGTGCATGTTTGATAGGGTTGATTTATCGAAGATGAAAATTATGAAAAATTATAGATTTATTTTCAACTCTATTTTGACAATTATGAAAATTATGAGAGGAATTACAGAGTTTATATAAATTTGTGTAAATATGTCGTACAGAGCCCTAGGTTTTAGGATCATATATAGATATATACATTGATAAGAAATTATACATTACAAAAATATAATTTGATATTATATATAAATAGATTTCGTCTTCTATAATACTCACATGAAATATCTATGTATAATTACCATTAACCTTATATATATCATGGCAGAGCAATGAACTTTGTTGATAGGCAAAACTATCTTCTTTAAAAACAAAAACTTTTGACCAATATATGTACATTAAATGCAATTACCCATAAAAATACATATTTATTAGTTAAAATAGTCATATTATAGACGATTACTACGCAAGAATATAATTTCAAAAAATAATTAATTTTGACGGTGAACAGGATAAATCCATATTCCGAATTTTCATATTCTAAAAATGTTAAATGATGAATTTTTATCATTGGTTCTATACATATTTTTCTCAATATAACACATCATCGAATCGTTCAAAACTCGTCTTAGATCTTTATTATTTAAAATGTTCTTTGTAATTTAGGAAAAAAATTATTTTATCAACATTTCACTATTTCACAACTACAATTGTCCATTAAGTTTTATTTGATCACTTTTAAGAACTCGTATGGATATAACTTTCCATAAAAAGTAGTTTAGACTCATAAAAACAGAATAAAAAATTTTTAGGATGAAAATATACTATACATGTGAGTAAAATTATCGAGCATTCTTGCCTTGAGAGTTTTAACACAGATATAAGTAATGTTAAGACCGCACAAATGGACAAAACATAAATCAAACTCAAATACACAACATTAATAAGAATCAATTCTCAAAAATTACTGTAATGCAAAATATCCATCTAAGGCAACATAATTGATTGAGATTGGAGAGACGTATAATCCATACAAAAGAAATGTGCAAAGGGTCATTGTAATTACAGTAAAAAGTGGATATAGTCATTGTTGGGCTATATCACTCTAATTTTGTGTTATGTTTTTCATTTGTTAAAATCTTTTCTTTTTCAGTAATGCCGCACAACAAGGATGAAACCTAATTGGGTTTTTGTGTTGGGCTCAAGCCCAACACGCACATACGCTCACATGTATGATGAACTTTCATGTCATATCAGACTCGTCGGAATTCCACTTGGTATGTTTCACATGTATTATAAATTTGTGGAGGATTATGGTTCCCACGTCGATAATATTGGGATAACAAGTCTAGTATATAAGACTAGTGAGCTACTCCTCCTATTGCCAATTGGTTTTAGGATGGAACCCTGCTGGGCTTGTGTGCTGGACTTGAACCCAACGCGCATATGCGTTCGGACGTGCGATGGACCCCACGTCCGTTCTGACCCAACAAAATCTATCAAAATTGATATTACAAATTTTAAACATATTTTATTGTTCAAATAAAAAAAATGGTCGATGATCTTTTGATAAAAATAACGGATAATATTATACGAACTACTACTTTACAAGTAATTTTGTAGATGTTTGTTATTTGAAGGTTGATTATTTATTTTAAAAACAAAATGGGGTGGGGAGGGCAGTAATGAAATGTTGGAGGTGAAGACACAAGAAGTGAAAGGTGGTGGTGGGTGGCGCATGGTCGTGTGCCCCCCCTGCTCGGAACTCCATAGACATCAATCACACTGCCCTCACCCTTATGTGTTTAGACTTATTTATGCATATTTATTGTTTATACTTGTCACTAATTTCTCATTCATATTTCCCTACGCATTGACTTGTTTAGTTTTTAGGTTTTCACTATGTTTATTCAAAACTAGATTTTATGTCTCTACTGCACACCAAATTTAAGATTTTGTATCTTTATTTTTGTTTTTATTTGGTAGGTGTCAATGATTAAGTTATAATTTGTTTTATTTAACATAAATTTATTGTTAATAATGATTTTACAAAGTCGTCATAGTTTTCTATAATATTTTTTAAGTGAAGAAAATGTAAATAATTATTATTATGTCATATTATTTACTGATTAATATTATTTTACTTTCAATGATACTATTATCTTACTTTCAATATTTTATATGATCAAAATATATTAAATTTTTTTATAATATAAAACACATTTAATTCTTATATAGTAAATGTTTAAATGTATAAACTAAAATATTTTTTGCTATACTTTAGTAATTGTCTTTATTGTCTTTTTAACTTTATACATATCTCTTATAATGCATATGACTTGATACTTTATAATAGGGGAAGATAAGAGGGTAGTGGGATAAGTATTAAGAAGGACTCAAAGTTATGAGATATCAAAAAATAAAATAAAATATTAGATTTGGATTAAAATTGGTATTCTATTATTTAATTTGTCGAAATAATTATTATGACTTATAATTAGTTTTAAATTTTGGAAAATGATATAATAAACTCTACTTTTACTAAAATAGAATAATTTATAATGAATTGGTTTTTACATTATTCAATTACAATGTTTACTTCATTATATTTTTTCTTAAACAAAATTATACTAAATATGATTATTTTGTTACAATTGTTATTATATTTATAAAATTTCTTTTTTCATCATTAGTTCTCGAAACATTTAACATCTAATAAATTATAAACCAATTTTTTTAAAAAAAAATTAAATTTGACACTTTAACACCAATTTGATTACATATTTTTCATTATTAATTGTCGAAATTGTTCATCGGAATCGTCACCCACTCAGTTAAACATTCATCCAAAATAATTCATAACCGGTGGTGATCGGATGAATAAGATTCTTTTGGTTATTTGTAAATTATATTTTAAGATACTTCTAACTCTACCAAAAATTATCATAATAACATGACGGGAATTAAACACACATGTAATATTGTACAATGACACGAGTAGTCAGTTAGGATAACTCTTCTCCAAATCAAAAAGATTGAAGCTAGAAAGTAAATTTTCGATATTGTAGATGGAAAATTAAGTGAAATGATCGGTTAGTAGGTGATTGTAAGCACTGAAGATGCAGCTCTAGAGTTTAGATGATTGAAGAAATGCTAGTGGAAAGTGTAGAGGTTGTTGTACAAAATTAGACGGAATTTTTTTTTTAAATCACGGATTAATATTTTATAAAATGATATCATCATGTGAATTCGCTCCAGTATATCAAACATTATCTGATCATCCACCATTCAAGTTCCACCTGGATTTTATCGGGTTGTTAAGGATGCACCGATGCTCGTGACATGAGAGAAACAGTGCATTAAGAGGGTCAAAGATTTGATATAGCGTAGCTCCAAGAAATGGAACATACATGCACCCCTAAAAACTGCTATTGCTAGGTTGAAATCAATGTTGAATGAAGGCAATTTGGGTAGAAAAAGTCAAAATTTGAAGGCCGGCATTAGTTTTGCTGGTTGCATATGACCCTTTGTGTAAGGCAAATAGAATGAAGCCAAACTAAAATATTTAAGGCTCCCACATGACTTGTTTCTCTCACCAAAATTCGAATACCTATTTAGCACTATGCTTCCTCTATCCCTTTCCCTTTCCCACCGCATTACGTTACACATTTCTCACGCCACTTTGTCGCTCATTACCTCACGAGAGCTATGTTAACCTTTTCATCCTTCTTTTTTTTTTGTTATATGAATGTCAAATTAGTTATGTATAAATCTTGTAATTATTGATGTGAAGATAATAGGCACAAAATTTAGATTGCAAGAAGAGGCATGAGGGAAAAGAATGGGTTGGATCGAAGATCGTTAGTGTGACCCAAAAATTGAAATAGGCCCATTGTAACCAAGTCTATCAAGTAACTAAAACTTGTCAAATAAATTGTCACGTTATAAATGAAGGCGAAGGAGCCAATTTATAAGGTATGAGGAAAAAGGTTACCTAATGTTCTATATATTTCACACTAAAGGTTATAATTTGAGTGTTGGAGAACTTGGAGATAATTAGGAGGATTCAAGTCCCAGTCTGAATCTTGTTTATTGGACAAGGTTAAGAAAGAGAAAAAAAAAAAAAGATTCATTCAATCAAGCACCAAACATTCTATTCTAGTGAGTTCCGCTTACTCAGTGGGCGTTATTTGTGGGCAAAAGCTTGCATGCCGATTTAATGGAGGTCGATAGCCACCTACCAATGTAATTCTAGACGGGCCAATCGTTTTGCGCCATCTTTGCATGCCCGTGGTAGGCTAGCTCTAACCCAACACTACATGTTACCAGTTGAGGTCTGGACCCTTTGTTGAGGAAAGCTCACTTCAGTTGATTTTTACCAGCTGAGGTCTGATAACATCTAGTTTAGAGTGTTTTTTCACCCCTCATGTTTATCCATCACTTGAGTATTTAGAGTAGTTTTACATTATTTTATTATAACTTTCCTTCACTTCTTTTTTTTTATATTTACTCGTGATTTTAAGGAATTGCGTGCATCGTAACCCATTTGGATCATAAAAGGAGTATCTTTGGAAGAATTTGTCTTAATTCATATGTCATGATAGTCCTATAATTGTCAAACACAAGATGCAAGATATGCAAGTAGATGACTATATGGTCAATTTCTACTTCAAATTATTGTTTGCAGGATGTGAGAATTGTGTGAATTTATGCCTTAGTTTTCATCAAGATGCGAAAGATGTGTAAGAATATCTCATTTAGCATGATCAATATGAATTGGATTTATTTTTATACAAGTTAGGTTCTATTATGCATTGTTATGGTGATTTGAATTTTGGGACTCCTTTATTGATTATTTAAATTGTTGTGGTTTTGTTTATGTTTGATTGGTTTAAAAACGATGTAAAAATCCCATCTTTCTCCCTCATTGCTATTGAATCGAGTTGATTGTTTTCACCAATAGGCTCGATTATGTTCTTCTATTTTTGTTATTGTTTCACTTTTTTGTCTTTACTCATCCATAAAATTTTGTTTTGATAGTGTCGACTTCACTACTTGGTTGACTTAATCCTTTCCTTCTATTTTTGCGCTCTAATTTTGTTTTAAATTAGGATTTTGGATTAATCTGTTAAAATATTACATTACTCTCCGTATGTTTGATCATCACCCTTACTGCAATCGGATCTTGTATTGTTATTTGCAAGATCTGAACACTCGATCGTTTTAGCCCTCATCAAGGTTCGTCGTGGCGTCGTCTAGTGAATTTGTCAGGATTAAGTATGAGTCACGAGATCTTGATGAGGTCAAGATTATCCCCGAAGAAAAATCTACTAAAATCCTACATAAATTCTAAACTAGAGATTTTTTTTCCTGGAAGATTTTTTATCGGGAATGATGATGAACTAGACTCCGTGTTAGGGTTGTTGAGAAGAAACTTTGAGATATTTTCATTGAACCCATATGAGATACCATAATTGCATGCGGATTTATCTTACCACATTTATTCATGATTTGAGCTCTTTTAAGCTCTATAGTCTACTCTACGTTATCTAGTATTAGACATTCTTCAAATATGCTTCATTTATGCTCCAAATGGGCTTGAATACCTACAAATTCATAAAAGCAATAGATCTTTGATAACATTCATTTTAGAGTCTTTTTTCACCCTCATTCTTATCCATCTTTTGAATTTATAGTGTAATTTGTATTGCATTTTGGTAGATTTTCTTCCCTTTGTGTCTTGGAGATATACTTGTGCGTCAATGATATTGCAAGCATTCTAGGTCTTTACGGAGCTAAAATAAAGTCATCTACAGAAGAATGTTCTCAATACACTATGGTGAAGGAAGTCAAGGTCATGACTAGATTGATTGAGATCCATGAGTGAAGTTATGTAAATATGTTCGAGGTTAAAGAGTGATCGGCCGACTTCCACCTATAGTTCGTCTTGCACTCAGTTATATGGGCTTTTGACCTGCCCTAATTTCCCCACCTACTGGTCAGACCCATTTCTCTAAAATTATGTGTTTTGATACACTTTGGAAAATTTCATGGAAATCAACCAAATGGTCCACACGGTCAGCCGGTTGGTCTCACACGCAATGGTTCCCGGACAATCATTTTCTTCTTTTTTCCTACTTTTTATTTTTTTAAAATTTTAGGACATCTTTTAGCCTGTCTACTTGTATGTTTTAGATTTTACTTAGAGATATGGTTTGACAAATTTTAGATCACAAGGCCTAAGAAACGATGTTATAACTCCTCTTATAAATAACGCGTTTTTGCCATTATGTTTTTCATCCGGTTTTCAACCGAAAGTTTCAAAGGTGAGTTTCGTAGTAGAGATCGGCCGACCACCCTACCCTAATCGGACGACTTGCCGTCTTTTACTTGAGTAATAAAAGTGCGAATTTCTATAAGTTATTTCTTGCGAAGTTCTCTCATTCTGGGGTCTGAAGAGCCCGACTTGCATGGATAATATATGATGTTGATAATGATTTTATCCTTTTGAATTTATGTCTTTCATGTGTTATGGTACTTTAAGGGTTTTTTTATGCAAAATGGAAGAGTCGAGCATGAAATTGCTTTGATACTCTTTGATCTTCCAAATGTTGATTGTAAAATGCGAGAGCCGAACTATTAATGACTTTCATATTTTGCAAAATGTAAGAGTCGAGCATAATTGTCTCTCTCATAGCATGATTTATATTCTATTTGGATGTGGTGACTATCAATTGAAATCTAATATGTTTGTTTTGGTGATTTGGATCTTGGAAATCTAATATTATCTTTGATGTTATATATGAACTTGGTTATTTTCGGTATTTCTGATTTTGAAACACGCAACGATAAAGTAGCCACTCTTATGCTTCACAAAACTAAAGGCAATTCATCCGCTATAATCATCCCAACAAGAATCTTCCTAGTAGTTTATTAATCAAATTGCCGCAAAGATGAAATTTAAACAGTTTCAAGCACACCACCATCACGAACATTATTTTTTTTTACCCAATCTCTACCATCTTCTGTTTTATCCATATTTGCATGAAGCTTCTAACATCTTTTAATAAGATTTTTTTTATAAGATGTAATTTCATTTTTAGAGTCACAACCAATGATGGTCGGAAAATAATTGCATCTAGCATGATCAAAATCAGGGATTTATAATAATGATCCCTAGAAGTAAGAATGTTAGGTTCGGTTTCGAGGTCTAAACCGAACCGGAAACCAACAATTTAGGTTCGGTTTCCTTTCCATATATTTTAAAAAGTATGTTTTGGTTTGGTTTTTTTGAGAAATAATAGTATAACTGACATTCTAAACCACAAAATTGTTTTTTATTTATAAAAAAGGTTGGTTTATATTAGCGGCTAGGGAATAGGATTGCGTAGGCCTTGCTCCTTAGGTTTTCGACTTTTTTCCTAAGAAACGCCAACAACAACGGTCTTCTACTCCTCTGGAATTCTCGTTTTTCACTCGATGCTTAAAATAGATTGTTATTTTTCTAGTCTTTATACTAAAATTGTTCGAGAAATTTAATGACGTATTTCATATTTGTTATTTTTATCTAGATAGATGAGAGTGACTATATTTAAACTTTACATTGTAGCTTCTTCTTTTTTTACTATTATTTACATGTTTGTTGCTTTTACTTTTTAGATCCGAAACATAAACTAATAGGTTCGATTTTCGTTTCTAATATTTATAATTTTCGGTTTTAAGTCCAAACCAAAACCGAACCTACTTTTGTAGGTTTCGTTTTTTGTCCAAGGTTTCGAAAAAATTAGTTTTTAGGTTCAGTTTGGTTTCGGACCTATGATCACCCCTCATGATCCTACTAAGGAGAAGTTCTAGATCTCTTACTATTCTAAGTGTCTCGGTGGTTTCTTTGTAAGCTTACTATTATGAGTGTCACCATTTCTTCCATCACCAATAGTCCCATTTGGGTCAATGAGCTGATTCTAATTCATCCTTACAACCTATCACTTGATAGACACAAAAACAAATTAAAACAATTTATAATCAACATTTACAAACAATGTAAAAAACAGATTTGCAATCGATATGAAATCCATTTCAAACTCAAAATAAGTCAACTGGCCTTCACGTTATGAGAATTTCCGATAACAAAGTGAATGAAAACTACTATAAACCTATCAATTAGCCGTAAATTGCTCTACGAGCGTACAACTTCTATGGAATCATGATTACACACGGGTGGGCACGGGTCTTGCTGGAGGTCCGTTCAAGACGGACCGGGCTGGCCCGACCAGACATTTCGGACAATATTTTAGATTTGACCCGGTCCAAACCTGTATTTATTCAGGTTTAGAGCAAGGGTAGCCCAACCTATGAATTAGCCCGTAAATTGGTCGTAGAGCTGTTGTTGGATTTCCTTCCTTTTACACTATTAGTAGTTATACTGTGGCATGGGCCTAAAGGCCCACCGATATGACATTCTTTACCGTAATGCCCGTCATAACTGATGGGCCGAACAAAACTCTTAGTCCACTCGACCCAACTAAATAAGTTGAAACATCAAATAGCGATTAAGTCAGCTTATAATTTTTATTAATTTATAAGATAAAATATGGTAGGATAATCACTCTAAAATTTTATTTGAAATTTTAATTTCATCTTTTCACATTTAAGATGCAAATATTTGATCCTTGGAATTAAATTTTTTTTTTATAAATAAATAAATTTGGAGGATTTTAAAAGGTAGACACCTTATTATAGGAGATACAAGGTATGTAATTTTTTTAACTAGTATTCTCTTAGTAATTGAATAATTTTAAAAGTAATTCTAGGAAAAAGAAAAAAAAAAGATAAAATTTTATTTTAGTTAAATGATATTTTTAATAATCCTAGGAGGAAGGAAAAATATATAATACTCAACCTTCAAATTTCAATGCCCAACTTTCATATTTGGGTATTCTTAGTATAAACATTGTGCATAGCTAGTTCAGATATTATTTTTTATTCGTTTAAATATTTTAAAAAAAGTACATAAAAACATAATTAATAAATAGAAAAAAAATACATGAACTAACAATAGTAAAATATTTGAATTAATAGTAGATAAATTTTGAACAAATTAAAATACAATTTCAAACTAACAATTTAATTGTTAAAATATTTTCTCATAAAAATTTATAAACCATTAATACAAACATTTTAAACTAATTAAAAATTCGTAAAGAAATTGTCTCAAACAAAAAATATCAGTAAAAAAAATATGTCAAAAACTTTCCTAAATTATAAAATTACCACAGCGCCTTGTTTTACAAAATTATCACTATACCTTTTATTATGTTATTTAATCGGTAAATAGGTATAGATCATCAAATCAAATCAATAAATACACGGCGACGTAATTGGATCATTTCCAAATAAATAATGCAAATAAGAATATAAGTTCGAAATGATAATTGAGCGTAGATAATTGACTTGAGGGTAATGTTCGATGTCGACCTTATTATTCGATTCCAAAGTATTAAAGAACGGCACAAAGATAAACCCTTTAATCAAATTGCTAAGCACTTTCATATGCAAAAGCATCAACATAATTAAACATACACGGCCAGGCCTCACCCTAACACGTGATTTTACTTATAAAAGCTAAGTACAATTATATGCTTTTGCATATCGGCAAATCCGGGTCCCAGCTGTTTTAATTTTCTTTTCTTTTTTAATGGCAAAATTTTTATTTACTCTCTTTTCTAAATCAATTGAAAAAGGTTGTTTGTCTTTTCCTTTCAAAACACCCGTTATATATACACCCCTTATTTATCTCATCAATCACATTAATTTCATCCAATCTACTTTTACTATTTTTTTTTTTTACCCACAACTTTCTAGAATTTATATTAGAGGTACCTAGTTTATAATAAGTTGCATTTATATTCTTATTTGTATTTTAAATCGTATTTTGTACTTTTTGTGTGTTTCAGTGTGATCCTGTCATTTGGTATCAGAGTCAAGTAGTTAAGTAAACTTAAAAAATTAATTAAAAACCCAAAAAATTAATTAAAACTGGAGATTTCCGAAAATTGTCCACATAAAACCGCTCCACATGCAAAACATTTAAATACTGGACAAGGTCATCACGAAGCTGTTTTAAATACTATAGTCGACGATATTGCAGATTTAAAAGTAAGTTTACGACAGTTGCGATCAAGTGTTGCTAAATATCGTGAAGAAATATCTGCTACCTTATTAGCCATAAAAGAAGAAAATAAAAAATTAGTTCTTTTAATTACAAACGAGATCCGACACATTGGAGCAACAACTAGTCTAAACCCTCAAACCAAAAAACCTGTCGGTTTTCCTTATAAGTATCCATTCCAAAACGAAAATCCACAAAAGAAATTTTCGGTACCAAGTTTAACTAAAAAGCTAGAAACAAAAGAAGAAGTCGAAGAAGAGCTAGAAAATCAAGGAGACGCTGGATATGTCTGACCAAGAAATGAGTTCTTTTAGTAGTGATGAATCTGGTTACTACACTGATGAAGAAGAAATGTATCAACAAATGGGCTTAATTAAACTAAAAGACCTAGAGACTATACCTTTAAGTGAAGTTAAAAGAAAATTAGATAAAAAGATGGGAAAAAGAGTTGTAGACGTTAATGAAGTAGAAGAAGAAATAATCTCAGAACAAGAAGTTAACAAGGCTACTAGATCTTGTTATAGAGAATATGAACAAGGGTCCACGAGTCAACAAAACACTAGCCTAAGACCCAGAGAATTTTTAGAAAAAACAGCTCGTTTGGAGTTAGGATTATGCCAAATCATAGACCTAATAAAAGAGAACTCCTACTTGAACCCATAAGTGAAACCGGTTATAAACTTAGCCTAGATGGGGTAAGAAACCGAGAAGATGTGCTAGACTTTTGGAAGAAAAGTATGATGAGTGTCTTAAACATGAACCCTGAATGGAGATCTGCAAATTTCCTATATTACATTGAGCATAGTCTGTATGGAATTGTGGCAGATTGGTATGAAGGAATCGATGAATAAACTAAAGAAACCTTAAGAGCAGTAGAACCATCAGATGTCATGTTTAGGCAATTCTGCAAAGTCTTAGAATATGAGTTTATTGGGGACAGAGATGATAAAGAGAAAAAATTAATCGAATGGCAAAAAAAATTAAATAGTCTTGAAATTTGTAATATGAGATATTTAGAAAATTATCTTTCAGAATACGAGTATTATTACTATAAGGTGGGAGAAAATGCAATTAATCTCCAAATGTTATTCGATAAACTCCCTAAACCCATTAGTGAAGGGTACCAAGAATGGATAGAAAAATATAACTCAAGGGATACCCTAGGAAATAGATTAAGATTCATTAGAAAATGGGTTGAGAAAAAATGTCGAGAAGTTAAGGGAACTCAACATATGAAACGACAATTTCTAAATTGTTGGGATATGCCTGGAGAATGGGGATCTAACAAAAGAGATAACCAGAAAAACGGTTATGGAAGGAAGTATTATAGAAAGAAAAGCTTTAATAAACAAAGAGGTGAAAAATCTCAGAAAAAATATTATTGAAAATCCTTTGTTAAGAAAAGAAGGTTTTCTAGGAAAGCTTCTTATTGACCTGAGAAGAAGAAGAGTTGCAAATGTTGGGCATGCGGAGAAATAGGACATTATGCGAATGAATGTAAAAATAGAAAGAACAATAAGCTAGCTGAAGCATTAGGAAGCTTAGATTATATTGAAATAACAGAAGAAGAAGCTCTTGATCTAGCTTTTGATCTAGCTTTAAATAATAACAAGGGAATTGTAGAAGTAGTAGAGGAAGATGAGGAATCTGAAAGTTCAGAATATGAAGAAGTATGTGAAATGATGGAAGGAGATGAAAATGAAGCTCAAAGAAAAATGGAAGAAATGTTTTCTTCAGGAGAAACAACTACTCTAGCTCAATTGCAAGAAGCTGATACTTCCACCGACGAGGAACAACTGGAAAAAATGCATAGGTCAGGGGCTGAATTCTCGATCATTGCTAAAGAACAGTTCTTTAAAAAACAGTTATTTCCAGTATTCTCAAAGTTCGTATGTGAAGAAATGGCTGGAGATATCGTAGTAAAAAATAATGAAAATCAAGCTACTGAAATAAACCTAATTAATTGGAAAAATATTCAAAAACATAACAAAGACAAAAAATATAAGTACATTTATGTTTGTGTAATTCAGGTCATCATTACTCCATTACAAGACTTTGGGAAGAATGTGCATTGCATTAATTTTGTTTGTGACACTAGGCACAAAAAATTTAGTGATCAAACTATTAGTGGAGTAATATGCAATCTAAGTCAAGGACCAGTATCTTGGGTGTGTAGACCCAAATATTACGTAAGTCTAGAAGATCAGTTTGCTCATAAATTTTTAGCACTAAAATTGTTAACTGAAGGAATTAGTATGCACAAAGGAACTTGTCCTTTACAACTTAAATGGAAGGTCATTTATAGATTAGAAAATACTATCAACCCACCTGAAAGGATTAGAATGGTAGAGACAGA
Organism: Fagopyrum tataricum; assembly: GCA_002319775.1. NCBI lineage: Eukaryota > Viridiplantae > Streptophyta > Magnoliopsida > Caryophyllales > Polygonaceae > Fagopyrum > Fagopyrum tataricum. Next base: position 8,517,605 of record CM008281.1, read on the forward strand.
TAAATATGAAGTAGTCGGCCCAGGGCAAAAAGTAGTACCAGTTAAAGTAAGACCAGACCAAATAAGTTTAAAGACAATATGGATCAATGCCTTCGAAAATCCTTCTACTCCTAACCAAGGAAGAATTTTAACTATTGATGAAGAAGGAAAAATTCATACGAATTCTCATCCACCTCCAATAAATAGAAGTCTATCAAGAAGTCAAAGTTATATGCGGAATTCATTCAGCTTGCCTTCACAAAATCAAGTAAGTGTTCCAAATAGAGAGTCTAGAGAAGAACCTTCCTTTAAAGTAGATGGTGAAATTGCCAGTTTACTAGCAGCCCTAAATAGAAAATTAGAAGATAATAATTTGGGGAAAACTATTAGGGAACCTGCTAGACATAGTATAGATCTAGGAAGCACTGGATCTAACTATAGACCAAATTTGGAAGGACCAGGAACTAGTAGTCAAATTAATATACCCCAACCCCAAGGAGAAGCTTCAAGCTCTAAAAGGCTAATAGGTTATAAAACAAAAACAATTAGTCAACCTGTCTTTGAAGATGATGAAGAGCTTAATTTGCAAATTGAAGAATGCTTAAGGATTACTAATCCAAATAGCATTTACATTCCTATTACCATATGCATTGAAGGTTTTAATAATTATGATTTATGTGCATTTATTGATAGTGGTTGTTCTGTTTGCTTTGGGAAGAAAAATTTATTTCCTACATTCATGTGAAAAAATGCATCTAAACCAATTCAGGTTAGGATAGCCGATAATAGCATCATGACACATTCTGAAGTTATTCAAGACTTACCCATCATGCTAGGAGGTTATCCATGTTTAATTCCTATAATTTGGGCTATTGAACAAACATCACATGATATGATAATAGGAAATAACTTCCAAAGACTATATTCTCCATGTACTCAAAGCTTAGATGAAATGATATTTACTATTAATGGAGAAAAAAGCTCAGGTAAAAAAGATGAAAGAAGCCTATACTCATCAAAATATTGAATTTACGCGCAGTAAGCGTGGTGAGGAATATATTATTCCTACTCAAAAAAGAATTTGTACTTTCTATAAATGAAGTAACTCTTAAAGAACAAATCTTAGAACAACAGAAAGAATTATGCAAAGAGTTATATTCTGAAAATCCTTTAAAATTTTGGGACAAGGATAAATCATTTGCTACAATAGAGTTAAAAGAACCAAAGACGGTCATTAGAGTCAAGCAGATGGTTTATACCTATAAAGACCAACAAGAATTTAAGGAACAAATAGATGAATTACTTAAGAAAAATCTGATTAGAGAAAGTAAGAGTCCTCATTCTAGTCCTGCATTTACGGTTAGAAATCATGCAGAAGAAAAAAGAGGTAAAGCTAGAATGGTGATCAATTATAAAAAAATTGAACGATAATACTGTCTTTGATGGCTATTATATCCCTAATAAAACAGTCTTATTTAATAGAATCCAAGGAGCCACTTGGTTCTCTAAAATGGACTGCAAAAGTGGATATTGGCAAGTTAAGATGGATAAAGATAGTATTCCGTTAACAGCATTTAGTGCACCTCAGGGACATTATGAATGGTTAGTTATGCCCTTTGGACTAAAAAATGCACCTCAGATATTTCAAAGGAGAATGGATAAGATTTTTGAAAACCTAAAACATTGTTGTCTGGTTTATATAGATGATATCTTAATCTTCTCTAAAACACTAGAACAACATATGCATGACCTTAAGGCTGTAACGCAAAAATACATAAATCATGGCATCATCTTAGGACAAAAGAAATGCATCTACGCAGAACAAGAAATAGAGTTTCTTGGGTTAAAAATAAAAGGTGGAGAAATAGTATTGCAAGAACATGTTCTAGAAAAGATAGAAAAATTTTCAGATAAAATAGAAGATAGAAAGCAACTAGAGATGTTTCTAGGATGTCTCACATATGCTTCAGACTTTATCAAGGATTTAGTTAAGCTTAGAAAACCTCTACAAGTTAAGCTTAAGAAGGAACAAACTTGGACTTGGACCAATCTGGACACTTAGATAGTTCAAGATCTTAAGAAACGTTATAAGAAGTTACCAGTTTTAACTTTACCCAATGCGGATGATGATCTAGTACTTGAAACCGATGCAAGTAACTATCATTGGGGAGCTATCTTAAAAATTAAAAAAATAATAATAAGCTCTGCAGGTATAGTAGTGGAAGTTTCAATAAAGCCGAATGCAATTACACCACTATGGAGAAAGAAATACTTGCTATCCTAAAAGGGATAGATAAGTTTATAATTTTTCTTGCTCCAAAACATTTCACTATCAGAACCGATTGTAAAGGAATATTAGGTTTTGTTCGTAATAATCTGAGTAACATGAAGCGCAAGGGAGGCTCCTGCGTTGGCAACTCACACTTAATCAATATTCCTTTGACATTGAACATGTGCAAGGATCAAAAAAAATCTTTGGCAGATAGCCTAACTCGAGAGCTTGCGTATGAGTCTTTCCAAGCAATCGATGGCATCTTCCAGCAGGTCGAAAGGAAAAACGATAATTGGAAAACTATACCAGTCCCAATGGACAACAAACGAAAAAGACGAGTTGGACGAAATGGTACAGTCTGCCCTCTTGATGTCAATAGAGGAGGCAGACAAGAAAAAATATAAAGAAGAAACTAATTATCATCTAAGATGGGTTTCTCCTCTTAGTTATTATTATTTTAATCTTATGTAAAAATTCTCAGAAAAAAGATCTCGAAATGGTTTGATCCTATCTTGCGACACAATAACTCGGAGAATTCTGGAACTGGAGATAGTTAAGTTCATGCTTTGCCTTCCTTTTGATATTCAAGAAAAGATGAGAGGCTACTGGAAGTACAAAGAGTTTCCTAGCTGGTACACTTATGTGATGAGCAGTACTGAATGTCCATACTACGATATTTACAATTAATGGAGTACCATGGCACACGGATTCAATAGATCTGGGATGAAGGGATTAAGTTTACCGTCAAACCCAACTAGAGAAGAAGACATTCTATATGCTTGGGATTATGGGATGTGTCAAGGTCTATTCGGAAGCCTTCCAACACCGTGGAGTCCACTTAGAAAGCATTTTACAAAATTCCAAACCTATGTGTTCAACAGAGCCAAGAAATGGAAAGGACCTGGACCCCTATATTATTATATTCACCCAGTAGTTATGGAGGTTGAAGGAGGAAGATCAAGGGCACCACATTACTTAATCATATTCAGAACACACACATATCAGTTCTCTCAAGATCCAATCTTTGTGACTCAACCTACCATTAATAATCATATCCAAGCCAGAGGAACCGGGTTTTTCTACATCTATGAATATATTAAGCAACACATGAAAGAGAAGAATAGTACTATATTCAAGATTGGTTTCACTACGGTGATAATTCCTGAAGTCTTACGACCAGATTTCTCAGAAGCCATCAAGTCCTCATATTCAATTTCAGACTACATAAAGGATTTAGAGCCGGGAACATTCATGTCTTCAAAATGTCAAGATACTTTCTACGACACCCTCTTAAGTTGGGATGAAGAATATGCTAAGAACATTTATGATGCCATTAATGAGGATTGCGAAAGTGATTACGAAAACAACATCGGAGAAGAAGGAATGTACAATATCAATAATTGCATGGATTAGTCAAGAAACATAATCATCACAAGCCTGAAGGAATCTCGTGAGTGTTGTGTCAGAGTCTGTCACGTTCTTTCAGCTTTTTCTTTTTCTTTTTGAATTATTGAACGTTGGCACTATTAGCCATGTGAGTGAGTCAAAGTCACTAGTGTGTGTCGGGGGTAAAATGGTAATAGAGCAAAGGCATCCAATGCCTCTCCGCCTCTATAAATAAGACCCCTTGTGAGTCATTGTAAGACATCGAAAGCCATAGAGTCTAAGAGTGAGAAACACCAAAAACTAGAAAGAGAAAGAGAAACGATTTTGAGCTTACAGAGAAGTGGTTCCTCCTCTCTCTAAGATCAAAACATTTCGATGGATCTTTCTAGCTTGAAGTGTTTGAAGTGAGTCGAGTCTATAATTTCCAGTGTGTTTGAGTGCTTGTAATCGTCTTTCAAATTCAATAAAAGTTTGTCTTTAAGTCAAGGAAAGCTACTTAATTGAAATTTATGTTTTGAATAATCTATTTTGTTGATTACATTTCCTCCATCCTCATAAAAGAGAGATTTGAGTGAGAGACTACGGTCTGAGGTAGGAAACGAAACAGATTTGTGCTGTGCTTGGGCTAAGGTAGTCCTAGTTGAGGATTAGCAACCCCTAGAAAGCCGGAAGCTACAAGAACACCGGAGGTCCAGTGATATTACGTCCAAGTAATGGTCAAAACTCTCTCATTCTAATTTTCTTAATTACGGAGCATGGTGGGCATGTGATCATACAAAATTTATTATTCATAATATAGTTAGTAGATTATGGTAGCGAGTACCACGTAAAGTCCATAAATTAAATTAAGTTTATCAGTTTGGATAAGTTTGTGAAATATATAAAATTGTGGCTGAAATCTATAATTTCACAAAAAGTAGGAAAAAGAACAAAAATTGGGAAATCAGCCAATGATTACTGAATTTGTTAGGAAATAGAAATTGGGTGTATATGTTACAGCCCTTTCAAAACTAAGTTTTATATTTTCACTGATAGTCTATATCTTTTCTAAGTATATCACCCATATTATAAGTGCATTTTCTTATATAGTAGTTATAAATAAATCAACGTTACGTTTAATTTAATTATATATATATATATATATATATATATATATATATATATATATATATATATATATATATATATATATATATATATGATCGTGTGAGAATCTCTCCTTTGTTCATTTGCATCTTATTGTTCATTCGTGCACGATGATCAATACACCATGAACAAATTTATGAACAATATAGTAAAGTGCATTGAACAATACACCATGAATAAACAACGTGATCATGCACCTATAAATCAGGGCTTCAAACTTCCGGGATGCGGGTGCTTTGTTTTTACATGTATATTTAATATGAACAAGGTGGATGATCATGTTGTTCATTCATGCATGATCGTGCACCTCATGAGCATGTTTGTGCACCTTATAAGCGTAATCGTGCACAAGATCGCCACCACTACTAGAGCACGGTCTCATAACTACAAAGGTGCACGATCTTTCAGTTCAAACCCAAGCGCACGACATGTGTCGAAATCATGAGCATGTTTGTCTCTTTGAATTAAATATGAACAAATTCGGACCCGTTCGCCCACCCACCAAAAAACATGGGCATGTGCGAGTAGTTTGTTCCGGTCCAAACGTTTACGGGACGAGGTAGTGTACGAGATTTAACCCGTTGGCCGGCCCGCGGACCATCCCGCAGACCATCCCGTGTATATATATAAAAGATTTTTCCTCCTGGTGCACTCAAGGTTTGAACTTTTCCTCTTAGTATCTACTAAGGTTTAAAATTTCTCTTGGAGTCTTGGTACGCTCATGATTTCATTTGTTTCCTCTTTATACCCATTCTTAATATATTACACTAAAAATTCATTATAAAATAATAAATTTTCAAAAAAATAATTTTAAAAATAATTATGACCTCATTAAATTTGAACTAATAAATTTATAATAGATGTATTATATATATATATATATATATATATATATATATATATACTTTTTTAATAAAAATATTCAGAGAAGTAAATTTAAAGATAATTTTTAGTTTTTGAATTAAACAAAAAACTAAAAATCCTAAAATCTAATGAGGCCATAATTTAATGAGGTCATAATTTAGTTTTAAAATTATTTTTTCTGAATTTTATTATTTTATAATAAATTTTTAATGTAATATATTAAGAATGGGTATAAAGAGAAATAAATGAAATCATGAGGGTGATAAGAGAAATTTTAAAACTTAATACATACCAAGAGGAAAAGTTCAAAACTTGAGGGCACCACAGGAAAATTCTAAAATCTATTATAATTGTATATAATCCAAAATTCTGAAAAAAATAATAATAAATTATTGTCGTAAGAGAGGAATTTTGATACTGTTCTTAAATTCCTTCAAAAAATAAACTAAACTCGATAGCACTCATAAATCATAAATAATGAGAGAAATTTTGAATTTTTGACACTATCCGTAATAACGGGTCAGTCTCGCAAGTAGTCTGTAATTATACGTGGATGGACATGAGGTGTGTTGTTGGTCCTTACAAGATGGCCGAACCAGTCCAATCCACACATTTCGGATAAAATTTTAAATTTAGTTCGCATTTGTTCAGATCTTACTTTTGATTTGTTTTTAAATGCAGTAATTGGGGAAGACGAGGATAAAATTACCAAAATATCGGAGGGAAATCCAAAATTTATGGGAAATTAAAATTCTGTCTTCTTTTCACAGCGTTTTACACGTTACAAGAAGACGCCAGTTGCCGGTAAACCAACCAAACTCTTGATTAAAAAGAAAAACAAAATTTTAAAAAGTGTTTGAAAACAGGCTGACGACACCGGCCGGCGAAATTCCCCTGGTGGGCCCCCACGCACCACCACCACCACTAGTTAGTATTTAAAAAAACTAATTTTTATTAAAATTTTGAAAAAGGCCTTCAGTGTGGCAGTGTCTAATCACTTTGCTTAATTAGCTTAATATTAAAATTAACCAAAAAAAGGAATAATTTGGTTATCGCATAAAAGGCAGTGCCCTAGCTGTTCAAGAGCGAGATGTTGCACAAAACTAAAATATAAAAATAAAAAGGGAATTGAAAAGAGAGAGGGAAAGAGAAGAAAGAAAGGAGAGAGATGATTTGCCGAGAAAGAGGAGAGATTCACAATGTTGATTGGCTAGGCTTAACTCTCATGGAACCATCAAAGTAAGAGAGAGAAATCTCAAGCTCGAACAACCCAAACCTTCGCTGCTTCTTCTGTAATTTCGTTTTTGGAACAAATTCCCATTGCGATTATGCTTCGTTCCGCAGTTTGAGGAAGTTACTTCTTATCCGGTCCCGTAAGTTTTTACTCTCTCATCCTTAGTACATCAGCTGATTGACAAATTTCCTCCTCTCTGTTGTGCTGATTGTTTCATCTTTGCGCTGTTTCCGGCTTGAGCAGATCTAATTTGATCATTTTTATATGCGAATCTGAAAAAACTACTTTGTGTCTCTGACCAGAGGCGTCTGTTCTGTTTTGATCTTTTCTTCTCCCAAGATCTATTGTTTCCAGTTAGCATCCGCTTTTTCTACCTTTCCGTTTAATGTGTTATATTCTAATATTTGATCTTCGTTTCTTTGTTTACTTCTCTCGTGAATTTAACTCCTCTGGTCGAAAACGCATTGTGAAGCTGAACTTTATATTTATCTATAGTTTGTAGATTGAGTTTCTTCTGTTTGATTATTAAACCACCGTTGATTAGACTCAGTCGGCAGTCGTTTTTGGCTATGTCATTTTGCTCAAATTTGTAACGTTTTTATGCAGGTATTTTCTTATAATATATGCTTGTTTGTAATTAATTCAAATACTAGAAAAAAGGAATAGGAACTGACGCTAATTCTTTTGAGCATCTCAGATTTTGTTCGGTTGGCATCTGTAAGATTCCGTCCAGTCCGGTTGGGTTTATCTTCTATTCTAACGAGGCTTTCCTGATTAGAATCAGGGTGCTGAGAGCTTGCACCATTCTGTCTGGTTGTGTTTATCTAAAAAATGTTAGAGGGCAGGTCCTTTCTGGTCTCAAGAGCCTTGCCAAGCTCATGTGAGCAAGAAAGCAAGTGGGCTTACATGACTTACAGGCTCCAAGTCGAAGTGGCAAATGGCAAGCGTCACTTGGAATCGAATGAAGAGGGAGAAGTTGGTGGATCCAGAAAGGCATTGAAGCTCTCAGATGTCTTGGAAGATGTCCAGAACATCCAGATCGGTTCATCTTTCTCTTCTGAAGAGCCTATGGATCAACCTCGAAACCAGAATCAATCCGGAGATCAGTCGGACACAGGCTCACTTATCAATCCTATTGGCCGTGACATTACCATTAATTGCCTTCTCCGTTTGTCGAGAGCTAATTATGGTTCCATTGCCTCATTGAACCAGAGCTTCCGGTCTCTAATTAGGAGTGGTGAGATGTATAGATTGAGGAGAATGAATGATGTGGTTGAACATTGGATCTACTTTTCTTGTCAGTTGCTTGATTGGGAGGCATTTGATCCAGCAGCTCGTCGCTGGATGCGCCTTCCTAGGATGACTTGCAATGAATGCTTCATGTGCTCAGATAAGGAGTCGTTAGCAGTTGGAACCCAACTTCTTCTTTTTGGTAAAGAGGTGACCTCTCATGTAGTCTATAAGTACAGCATTTTAACAAATTCTTGGTCGTTAGGTAAGAGGATGAATGCTCCTAGATGCTTGTTTGGTTCAGCCAGCCTGGCTCACGTTGCAATCCTAGCTGGCGGATGTGATTCTCAAGGAAACATTCTTAGCTCTGCTGAGCTCTATGATTCCGAGCAGGAGACATGGGATGTGCTTCCTAACATGAACAAGCCAAGAAAGATGTGTTCTGGTGTATTTATGGATGGGAAATTCTATGTAATTGGTGGAATAGGGGGAAGTGAATCAAAACTTTTGACTTGTGGTGAGGAGTTTGATATGCAATTGAGAGTTTGGAAGGAAATCCCAAACATGTCTCCTGTGAGAACAGGGGCTCCCAGGGAGAATGAAATGCCGCCTTCCGCTGAGGCTCCTCCTCTAGTTGCAGTGGTAAATAATGAACTATATGCAGCTGATTATGCTGACATGGAGGTGAGGAAGTATAATAAAGAAACCAGGACGTGGTATACTGTGGGGAGATTGCCTGAGCGCGCTGATTCGATGAATGGTTGGGGTCTTGCGTTCAGGGGGTGTGGTGATCGGCTTATTGTTATAGGTGGGCCGAGGAGTGTTGGTGAAGGAGTTATTGAGGTTAATGCTTGGGTGCCTAATGATGGACCACCTCGATGGGAATTGCTTGGAAGAAAGCCTTCAGGAAGTTTTGTGTATAATTGTGCTGTGATGGGTTGTTGATGGTTTTTTCTGAAGGCGCCAAGGATTGTTCATTATGGACAGAATTGTACAATAATCCATCAGCTGAGAATTCTTGCTAATGGATAAACTAAAAAAACAACAGTTGCTTTACTTCTTTTATGTTTTGGCTGAGAGGATGAAGGTATACAAGATTTTCAGCCTGAGATTCGACTGAAGAGAAGTTTTGTTGGAAGAAGTCCTCCAGGTTTTCCTTACCTAAAGCTTTCGCTTCGTTACTGTTTTCTTCTTTGGATGAATTGTGGCTTCCTCCATCTTCAGTGACCTTGAAAATTTTTCGAACAGTTGGCGTTTGCATAACACAGGGATAGATTTAATAATTTTCAAGTACCAAACTTTGATAGTTGTTGCTAGCATTGGGCTTAGCTTTCGAAGAGTTACAATAGTAAATTCTATGGGTTTGTCATCTTTAATTTTCATGACATCTTCACAAGAGATTAGGGAAAAAAAGAAGAAAAGGAATTGGAGTAGTAGAAAAGAGATAATAAACTCTGGAGGGGTTTTATTTATCTGGAAACGTGATTAATGTCCATTGAACCTAATTCACTACTGTTGTTAGTTTGTTATTCATTTCACGTGTTGCTATCTCAATATAACTTTGGTGCATCATGAGATGATTTTCTGAGACATATAGCTTGTTTGTATTATGAATATTACTTGAATAGGCAAAGCAAGTTCTAATCATCAAGTCAGCAGACAAATGAGGTCTTGTTATGTTTCTGCTAGCTGAAGGTGATTAAAACTCATGCTTCTATGATCATATATCAATGGATTCATTGATGGAAGACGACAGGTAGGAAATTGGGGAAATGTGAATTGCAATGCCCACTTAGGGCTATCAATTATATGGACAAAGTGCACATGGGCAATCCCCCAAAAACACCTCATCTCTTTGATTAGGTTAGGTATATCTGGGCAATTTTCTGACCACTTTTCTTTCTTTCTTCTTTAATTGATACCAACCCAGTAAAGCAACCAAAACCATTCATGTGTTGCATATTGATCACTGTTTTTTGCTGCACTATCGATCTATCTAATCTATTTTCTGGGTTTTAGGGTCCATCTCTGGTCGGTCCAATTTGTCTGATGGTGGAGAAGAGAACAACAACAATAATAATAATAATCTTCATTATTGTTTCTTCCTTTTTGGGTTGCGTTGATATTCAGTAATCAGTATTGATTCAAAGTGGTTGCATTTGAGTTTGGAATTTTTTTAAATTGGCGCAAAAGTCAAATCAAGAACTCTTGTTATTGTTTTTGGTCTCTCACACGTTCCCAAAGTATTTTGGAACAATTTGTGGTTTGCTTGCTTATCTTTGACTCCGTCTGACGGGGTTTTAAGCAAAAGTTGCGTGTATTGCTTTTTTTTTTTTTTTTTTTATAAAGGAAAGCAGTTCGAAGACACTAGACGACACGCCGTCTAGTGGATCGAAAGGCCGAAAAGAATCGGCAGACGGACTAACCGTCATGAAAAACCACAATATAAGAAAAAAAGAAAACACACATAAATACATCAAAGACACCCGTTAGCAAATAGATCTCCAAGGAAAAGTAGAATGATCCAGTCTATAAGAAGCGGCGAGCACAACGTTTGTCTCCAAAGGAAGTACACAGGTAGGAAGCCTGGGGAACAACTGTGGACATTTCAGATTTGGACTCGCAACAGAGCCTTCAGGAGTCGATCACAAATCCACGCCACTAGAAAGAACAACATCAAACTAAGAAGACGCCTGCAAATACGGGATCTTGACATAAAAGTGTATATAACTTTTGATTGTAAAAGATTGAAGATTTATCAAGAGGATTTTTTTTTTTTTTTAAGGATCAAAATTGTTTGGAGTTGTAGTCGACAAGAACTACATTTTTTACTTTGGTTGTGATTAGTGACGAATTTATTCTCATATTCTCTTGTTTTTTCATACGGAATTGTTGGTTGTGTGCGATTTTGAAACGGATTTAATCCATTTGAAAGGCAAGAAATTTTCTTTTAATTGTGTTTCCAAACATTGGTTTGCTTTTTTATTTATTTTATATATAAATAAAGTTTTTTTTAATTTGTTTTAATAAAAACATGACTTTTGATAATTGTTTTTTTCTTCTATTGTTAGATCATATTACTTTTGATTTTCTATGGGCCTAAACAAAATAAGCCCAAACTTTAGTTTTTTTTTTTTTTTTTTGATTTGTTATCATCCTTTTACAAGGAGGAGAAAGAAAACTAGGTTTCACGTAGATACTGGCCGCCATAGGAGAGCAAGCAACGTCAGAGGTTTGGAGAACAATCAGGTGCAAGCAACGTCAGAGGTTTGAGAACAATCAGGTCAAGCAGAGATCAGAGGAGAGAATTTTTGGAGGGCAAAAAATCCATAGTCAGACATGGAACTCCAAGGTCTTCCCGATATCCACTAGTTTGTGAAAGCATTTGATGTTTGATTAAGAGAACATAAGGTAAGTTTAGTAATTTGTACATTCAAACATTGATTTGGTTTGTAATTGAGGGATTTTCTCTTAAAAATTCCTTACAGTTTGTTAGATCTGGTGTTTTAGGAGGTCACCTTTAAACAAAGAAGAAGAGCGTGATTCGTATTCATCCATTGTTTTTTCTTTTCTTGCAAGTTGTGAGAAAGTTGCAAAAATTGCAAGGTTCAGAGACCCAGGAGTATCTTATTGTTGGGAGTCATCTTCAACAAAAGAAGAAGAACCCGATACTTGTACTAACAAGGAGAAAGCCAAGGTTTTTAAGAGAAAGCTGATGGCTTTCACCGTTGAAGGTGGCTTTCGCCGGAGTCAGTGGATGAGGGATCCCCTCGGCGGCTTCTAGAGGTGGAAGATGGGTTGAGGGTTTGCCTCAAATGCAATGAGGAGTTGCCTCAAGAATGTGTACAATAGAGAGCTTTTTTTTTTTGCTCCTTCTTTAGTTAGTTGCGTGTATTGCTTTACTTTGCCTTTCCAGAGAGACTATTGTCGTACGAACATAATGCTTTTAATAATAATAATCTTATAAATTTTCAGCTTGGACCTTTTTTTTTTTGATACAAGGTAAGCAGAATAGGAGGGTCAGTGTCTAGACACCGACTGACCTACAGCATCCTTACGGATGAGTACTACCACATCGTCTGGAAGATCTTCCTGGTCATCAGTAGCAGAAAGTCCGTGTTTTGCAAGCTTGTCCGCTACCGTGTTGATTTCCCTGAAGATGTGAGTGGTGCTTGCATAGGGGAAGCCTGAAATGCTGACGGAAATATCTAAAATGATCATATCTGTCTCCCACGGGGGTTTCCAAGTGTGGTTGATCGAATTGATCAGCATCAGGTTGTCTCCCTCAATCTCAATGGCCGTGAATCCTAACTGTTTGGCCTTTTGTAGGCCTTCCCGTAGAGCGAAAACTTCTGCCTCTAATACAGATTCTGCATTGCATTTTCCCTTTCCGTGCGCCAAGTGAAGGCCGAGGTTATCCCGAATGATGAAGCCAAAGGCAAATTTGTTATTATTGTTTGAAGCTGCATCAAAGTTGATCTTTACAAAGTTTACTTTTGGTTTTTGCCAACTGATATTCTTGGTCTTCCTTCTATGTTTTTTGTTTATTTTGCTCTTCAATGATTGTTTAATTTTTGGTTGTTCCCAGTCTTCAATTTGTTTAGTAGCGGTTTGTTTCAGATTTTGTATTGGTCTTTGATTGTTAAAGATTATTTGATTCCTGTCTAACCAAATATTTCACCAGATCATTGCCAACTGTCTAAATTCTTGTGTGCAGATTTTGTCCTTTAATACAAGAATAGTCTCATAGATAGATTGACTATCTGTATCAGTCTCCCTAAGGATGGTTGATATTTTGGTGTTGTCCAGAGTTCTGTGAGTGCAATGACAATAAAAAAAAGGTGTTTGGCAGTTTTCGTATGGTAGTTGCAGTATACGCAGTGCATAACTACCGGAATTTTTTGTTTGTCGAGGTTTTCTTTAGTTGAGAGGCCATTTAGAGTCATTTTCCACATAAAGTTTTGGACTTTCGGCATGATGCTCATATCCCAAATCCATGTTTTGTCTTCCGATACCCCAACTTTCCGCTTTTGGATCATATTTATAGCAGATTTGGTGGAGTACCATCCATCATCATTTGTTGACCAGTAAATTCTATCTCTTATTTCATTCATTGGGAGATTATACTGCTTTATTTTATTAATGATGTTTGGCGGAATAATGCATTCCAATTGATCAAGTTGTTGGTCATTCCACTTTTTGTCCAGGATAAAGGTTTCTACCTTTTCCAGTGGTTTGATAAGGGTTTGATCGGATACTATTGAATGTAGGGGTTCATCCAATAGCCATCGATCTTCCCAGAAATTTATGGTTTTTCCATCCCCTACTCGCCAACGTAGGCCTTTATTAAATTCGTCTTTCAGTTTAGTCAACTTCTTCCATTGCCAAGATGTGTTTTTTCCACACTCGTACTTCCATAAGTTTTGTCCACGGAGTTATTTCTCTTCTATAATTTTAACCCATATATTGTCTAGTTCTGCCATAATTTTCCATAGTAGTTTCATTTGTAGTGCCTTGTTCATATCCTCAGCCTTCCTTATACCGGTGCCGCCAAGGGTTTTTGGTTTGCAAATTTTATCCCAACTGATTAATGGGTGGTAGTTGGGTCCTTTGTTCCAAAAGAAATTTCTATTGATTTTGTCTAGTTCATTGTGGATGCTTGTAAGAAGCATAAATGCTTGCATTAGGTAGCTTGGTTTTGCGTTAAGGTTTGCTTTAATTAGGGTTGTTCGTTCCTCCTGCGAGAGAGATGAGGCTTTCCATTTCGTAAGTTGTTGTCTTGATTTCTGGATGACTGAATTGAAAATTTCTTTGTTGACCCTTCCATTTATAATAGGGCAACCTAAGTATTGTTCTAGATTTGTGGATGCAGATATTCCAAGGTGAGATTGAATTCTTCTTTTGTTCGCATGGTCTACATTGTTTGAGGTTTGAAAGGTAGATTTATGATAGTTTATTACCTGGCCCGAAGTTTCGCAGTAGTCATTCAGGACTGACAAGATTTTGTTGCTTGCATCGGTTGTGGCCTTAGTGAAAATAATGATATCATCTACAAAGGCTAAGAACGGAATTATTGTCCCGTTTCTTGTTATGGGGAAGCCAATTGATCGTGGGTTGTCTCTACTGATTTGCTGGATATTTCTTGCTAGGATTTCAGCTCCTAGGTTAAAAAGGAGCGGGGATAGTGGGTCTCCTTGACGAAGATCTCTTTGCGGACAAAATAATGTTGTCGGTGAGTCATTTATTAATAGGGAGTACGAGACGGTTGTTACACATTCAATTATCCAATTGGTAAATATATCACAAAAACCAAATTTCTGTAGTACTAGCTTCAAAAACACCCATTCTATTTTATCATATGCTTTTTCCATGTCCAGTTTAATGGCCATGTACCCTTCTTTTCCTTTTTTTGACCTAAATCCATGAAAAATTTCATGGGCTATAAGGATATTGTCATGGATTGCCCTATTTTTCGTGAAAGCGCTCTGTAGCGGATGAATTAGTTTTGGTAGGATTGAACTTAGTCTTTTTGCTAAAATTTTGGCTATGATTTTATAAACCGTAGAGCAGAGGCTAATTGGTCTGTAATTGGAGGTAGTTGTTGGGTTGTCAACTTTTGGGAGTAATGCAATGAAGGTGTGGTTCAGTTGTTTAAGGATCTTACCGGTTCTATAGAAACTTTTTACAACTCTAGTGACTGCTGGGCCAACAATATGCCAATATCTCTGGTAAAATCCAGCCGTCATACCATCAGGCCCGGGCGATTTTTCACAGCCGATATCAAACAGTGCTGCTTTTATTTCACTAGTGGAGAAGGGTTTACTTAACTCGGTGTTCTCCTCGTTCGTTACTTCTAGTTGTACGACTTCCATAAGATTTTGGAATTTTCTAATGTCTATGTTCGAAGCTCGGAAGCGTAACCTATAATCTTCCAAAAATTCTTTATTTATTTCGCTTTCCTTGGAAATAATGGTCCCATCAATTCTAGTTATATTTGCTATTATCTTTTTATTTCTTCTACCCGTGGCTTTTCGATGGTGAAATTTCGTGTTTTTATCTCCTAATCGTAAGTTTGCCGTTTTGGCTCGTTGGACCCAATATTTATGTTGGTATTCCAGTATACATTCCCTTTTCTTACATAACCTCATTATCTTGTTATTTAATTGTTGATCAAAAGCATCGAATAGTTGTCTTTGGAGGGCTTCTAATTGTTCATCCACATTTTTCAGTTGGGTATTGATATTCCCGAATTTTACACGACTCCATTGTTTCAAATTTTGTTTCATGATACTAGTTTTTTTGACAAGGTTGAACATGTGTGTTCCTGGGTATTGGATCCTCCATGTTTGTTTAATTAGGTTTTCACAGTCTTGCCGTTGCATCCACATATTTTCAAAGCGGAACGGTTTGTTTCTATATGTAGTAATTTGATTTTGAAAATTAATTGATATCATACAATGGTCCGATGTATTGAATGCATAATTTCGAGTATGAATGGTCGGATATTCTTGTATTACTTCTATGGTAGACATTGTTCTATCAAGCTTTTCGAAAGTGTTATCGGCTCCCTCCTTTCTTTTTTTCCACGTATATTCGTTTCCTTTCATTGGGAGGTCTATAATTCCGCATTGGTCCGCTAAGTCATTCAATCTTTTATATCTAAAATTACCAACGGGAGCTCCGCCTTTTTTATCCGAGGGTTCTCTTAATTCATTATAATCTCCAATGACTAGAGTTGGCATGTTTGATGCTTTGAAGGCGGAAACAAAGTGAGACCAAAACTCGTCTTTCATTTGTTCATTAGGTGGTGCATAGATTCCAAAGACTCGCGTTTGAAAGCCCGTGCTTATGTTGATGTGATTTAGGGTGATATATCTGTTGTGTGTTGTACTAATTTCTATTTTTTCGTTATGAAATTGATACTCTTTCCATAACATGCAAATTCCTCCCGAGAATCCTATTGCCGGTATGAAAAGTATATTGTCAAAACCCGCATTTTTCCATAGTAGTTCATCCGGTTCAGAACTGGCTTTGGTTTCCGCAAGGATAATGACTTGTATCCCTTCATTTTTGCAAATAATGTTTAGATTTGTCCAAAAAATTTTCTTGCGCATTCCCCTACAGTTCCAAAATGCTATATTCATTTATAATTATATCGGTTTATGGGTGGTAGTCTTTCCCCTATTCCTACCTTTTTGTTTATTAAGTGCTCAACGAGTTTGTAGATTCTTCGTAATGAAGATATAGTTACATAATTTTTGCGAAGACTAATGTCATGATCGGAAATGAAAAATCCGTTTTTAGCGCTACCCACAAATTTAAAGCGATTTAAGTTGTTGAAATAGATGTATATGTTACCACCATTAGTACATAATGGTTTATATAACAATCGGATTATTCGGATTCCTTTCTCATCGATGGTTCCAAGGTTCAGATCATCACTTGCCTTTTTTCCTATCTTTTTATTAAAGCACCAACATTCCCCACTTTTACTTGCATTACCTGTATTATTTGTTCGAAAGCATATTGTTCGAATAATACCTATATGCCGGCAAGAGAGGTGCTTGCAAGTGGTAGCCTTACACATACCAACGTACTGTATGTATTTAGTCTCAGCTTCTACAATTACAACCAACGACTTCTTATTACCTTTGTACCCTAGTTGTTTAAGGGCTAACCTAGGTGATACCATACGCCCACTCTCTTGGTCAAAATTGGTCATCATTATTTTGAGCTTACTTCTCCCCCAATTGGTTTTCTTTCCGATCGAGTTTGTTCTATTTTTAGTCATTGTTCGTTGTTGTAATGTAAGTCCAGTCTTGATTTCATCCTTATTGACCTGCATAAACAGAAACTGCACAATGTTAGCAACCTTTTCACAACATCCAATGAAGTATTTCAAAATTCTTAGTGTTACAAGTTCACTGTTTTTACTGTAATAAATCAATGGTATGCTACGGTTGATACTACCATTGACAATCTTCCTATGATTTAAACGTGCATTCACACTGCCCAAATCAAAGCACAAATTCTTGTTCTTGTTTATCACGTCATTCAGAGGAAAAATTAACAGCTCTTTATTCATGTTTTTTTGAAGCAATCGAGCTGAATAATACCCAATATAGGTCAATTCTTGTTGGGAGAGATATTGTTCATATGAATGACATAGCCTTTGTTCTATTTGACTTCCTGAGATGGTGCCATTAGCCTTATGCCTCAATTTCCAGCAGTTCATAGAATTTTTGTTCATTTTCTTGGCAACAAAATTGTCTATTATTCTTGTCTGTGCTTTGATTCCCGAGTTCAGGACATCAATGTCCCTGTTGCTCCCTCCCGATTCAGCTCTGCACAACACTGAGAAGATTTCCAACAACAATATATGGTTCCAAATGTACATGACTATCACATAATTATCGAACTCATACCATAGAGGTACATTAAGAGTAATTTGTTCATAGGTTGCTAAGCTAGTCATCAAAACTAATTTTTTGTTAGCTGTTCTATTTCTTATAGTGGTTTCACTAATCCTAAAGACAAGCACAATGACCAACACATTGACCTTGCTGTTATCGTCTATTTTAAACCACCCCTGAAGTTGTTCGATTTGTTCTTCAATACAGGCCTGCAACAAGCAAAATAGCCTAATCTCTAAAAGGATAGAGCTCAAGATCAGGGTATAGAATGATCCTATCCAATAGCCAACTTCTAGGTTGAGATTTTTCTTAGGGTTCTCTTTTCTAGCAGGTCTAGAATGCAATCCAGACAGAATGTTGAGGTATGCATCAGTTGTTGAGAAGCATTTAACTGGGTATGTGATATTACCTTTTCGAGAAATGGTCAGTTCGTTGGCATTACACCTTGCTTCTTGAGATGTCTTAGGCAGAGATGACGCCCTCCCTTGAAGCCTTTTCGATATCATCACGTGCTTCCTCGTCGTGCTCCTCTGTAATTTGGTGTATCTTCTTGAACTTCCGTCTACATCTCCTTCTTGTCGCCCTCGAAATCTTTCAGCAGATCTTGGCCCTATGCTCTTATTTTCCCCAATTTAGTTTGACCATGGAGCTTGTAATGGACCTTCCTTCTCGCTTTCTTTCTCCTCCATCTTTGTTTGTAGTTTCGGTTTAGGACCGTTCCTTCTCTCGATTTGATACGCTTCAACAATTTGTCTCCTCGCCTAACATCAATATTAGCTGGGAATCTCTTCCTACACTTACAACCAGGGATTTTTTGGCTTTTCATCTCAAAATCAGCCTTGGTAAAACATCGATTTTAAGTTTGGGGCTAGGGTTTTTTTTATGTGGTGCTATCTTTGGGGCTAGGGTTTTCCTTGGCGCGTGAGGGGCTAGGGTTTTCTGAGGGGCTAGGGTTTTCTGAGGGAATTTTCCTTTTTTCTCCTTCTTCGTATCTTTTCAGCTTGGACCTTTTGAATTATGGTGACGTTCAACTACAATTTATTTATGAAATAAGAATGAAAAGTTAAGTTTGTAAACATATTTTGTGAATGACAAGTTCGTAAAGGGTTCAGTTGGAGAAAGATTTCCGGACAACAATCAAATTTCAAAGTCTAAAACTTCATTCCTCCATCAAATTGTCTAAGCTATATTTCATAATTTCAACGTTGAAGTGTAATTTTGGGTTTCACTTGCCTTTTTGTAGTGTGATCAATTCTCAAGTGTACAGATAGCGAAATTATTTCTATCAGCCGTCAAGAACATAAAAGTGGTGTGCATCACTTTGGATTTCCAGATATTGACATTGTTTACACAAGCGTAAAAATTTGTATGTATCCCGATATTTGCGTTTGAGTCATACAATCACGACGTGCGTCATTCCGAACGACATTTAATAAAACTAAATTTAAAAGTTTATACAAATACTTTAACAAATTTAGAGTGATCTTGCTCAAACACGGTTTTAAATCGAGAAAACACAAAGGATTTGGTGAAGCAGTTCGGAAGACCCTACTCTGCGGGATTTCAGGAGGAGAAATCCATCTCAATTTACTAGGTAGATAAATTGTAGTTGTATAGGTTACAAAACTTGTAAAACAAGATCAAAAACCTTAAAGAACAAGAAACAAATAAGAACAGTAAGAACACGAAGGAAAGATGATGCAAAGCAACCAGAACAAAGCTTCCAGTGAAGCATATGTTCGTTATCGTTCCTTCCAGAAGACCACACAAGATCTCTCTTCCCTCACGCTCAACCTTTCTCTCTTTTCTTCTTCTTTCTTCTCTCACTTTCTCTTTGAAGAGGTTTTGAAGCACCGTCAGTTTCAACGGTGAATTGGCTCGTCAAAAAGGAGCTTAAGTACTTAGGGTTGATGGAAGTAACAACTAACCACGTGAACATCACGTGTCTTCATTAAGCTCAACCCAAAAGTGGATATGCAAGGCCCAAACCAGAATTGCACTACATTTTTTCGCAATTCGGTGAAGTGATAGACACCACGAATAAGAATACAAAACATTCTAAGATTCAACACTGTTTTAAATGCACAATTTCTTTTCAACTTGGATATAAATTTAAAGTTATGTATTTCATTAACGCATGGATTTTTGATTTGTTAAAAATGTAAAAGCTTATAAGAAACAACCTAGAGGAAAAGTTATGTATTTCATTAACGCATGTTAATTTTAAAATTAACATTATGATCTCATAAAAATAAAGAGTTTTTCCTCTTGGCGCCCTCAAGGTTTGGACTTTTCTTCTTGGTATCCACTAAGTTTTAAAATTTCTCTTGGTACCCTCGTGATTCTATTTATTTCCTCTTTATACCCATTCTTGATATAAATTTAAAGTTATGTATTTCATTAACGCATGGTTTTACTTGCTTCTTCCTTATACACATTCTTTATTTTTATGATTTTTTAAATTATTTTATAGTGATTCATTTAATGTAATATATTAAGAATGGGTATAAGGAGAAAACAAGTAAAACCTTGAGGGTATCAAGAGGAATTTTAAAACTTGGTGGATACCAAGAGGAAAAGTCCAAACCTTGAGGGTACCAAGAGGAAAAACTCTAAAATAATTTTACATACACGTTCTTCTGGATTTTATTTCGATAATGAAGGAAATATGTCCACTATTACCCATTTTATTAAAGTTTGACACATTAAAATAGTAAGGCTTTCGACATTATCAGAAGACAATATTGTCGGTTTACATGCGATGCGACTTGTTGGAGATAATTAGTTTTCACGTCGAAAGATTGAGACATTTCGAGTCTAGTATATAAGGTCGGTGAGTTACTCCTCCGATTATCAATTGGTTTTAAAGTAGAACTCCGTTAGACTTGGACTTATATGTTGTGCTTGAACCTAAAGCGCATGCGCACACGACCCCCACTCTACAGTACGTATGTATCGGACTTTGACACGACTCAGTACATTATTAGAAGATTTAAATCAGCTCAAAACCCACACTTTTCCATCATATACATGGATTTGTGTATCTTGATTACTCATTTCAATTTTGTCTCCTTCATTTAGCTCATATAAAAGGATAACTAAGACCTTCATTGTTGTCATTTCAATTTTGTCTCCTTCATTTAGCTCATATAAAAGGATAACTAAGACCTTCTTTGTTCCCTTACAAAACTACCACAAATCTTAGGAGAGCTATATTAGAAATATAAATGGTTACCACTAGACCTGAACAAATCTGGGCAGGCCCGTTCTGTCCGCCCGCCCGCTAAAAAATACGGGTATGGGCTAGCATTTTGGCCTGTTCGGACCGGGCCCACTTGTTCACGAGACGGGTCTGGGTGTTAGATTTAGTCCGCATGCCGACCTGCGGGCTGACTTGTATATATAATATTAAAATTAAACTAAAATTGAAAAAATGTGAACACGGGGCCGGACCCGTCAGCTTGCCCGTGTTTACACATGGGTGGGCACGGCCCTTGCTGAAGGCCTGTTCAAGACGGCCCGACCCGGCTGGGGCAAGATTTTAGATTTAACCCGGTCCGCACCCGCATTTATTCGCGTATAGTTACCACTTTAAACCAATGCATATTTACTATAAGTGCAATGAACATAGATGTAAATGTGGGCATTCCTTCATTTGCGCTCCCAAATATGCTCAATAAGACATTGAACGCCTGCATAGGCTATATTACAGTGGACATTCGAAATAGAAATATAAATGCACATGTTGAATAATACATAATGGCATATTTAATATAAGTGCAATGAACATGGATGTAAATGCACACGTTGAATAATACATAATGACATGAGATCAATATCCATGTACTTTGAGTCCCAATCATCTATTTTAGCCTAAATTGTTCGACCAATATAAGACTTGGACATCGAGTATTATGTTTACAGTTTTATCACTACTTATATTGTATTGTTCTTCATATTTTCACATTATCTATTTTCTCTATAATCCGAAATTTTTCGAACAAATTTTTCTAAGTAGACATAATAAATATTACTTGCCAATATAATTATTGGCAAGTCGATCAATTTTTTGTTTGAAAAATACGGACCAACTCTTTCTTATATTCCGCGTAAAAAGAGAACCTTTATCCAATTCAAACATGTTATGGGAGGTTTATTTCCATTATTAGTAATTTAATCGTGTTAATAGTATTAACTCTCAGTTTGGTTGTAACTCCGAAAACGAAAACGGAATGAAAACGAATTTAGTCCACATATGTACCTTGTTCATGGAATCATTCCGGTTGGTATCATGTAAAATGCACTTGTTTCCCATACTTTGTTATCCTATAGGGTATTAAAACTAATCAAATTCTACTACAATTAGTTCAAACCACAAAGAATGATTCTCAACAACTTCATGAACAAGGGTGTACGTATGGAATAGATTCGTTTCCATTCCGTTTCCGTTTCAAGAGTTTAAACCAAACGGGGCCTAAATGTATATATGTCCACCATTTTAAATCTATTGACGCGTGATTAGTTGTTTGAAAATAAAATGACTAATTGGTTTTGTTCAACCGTGAATACCTTTTGCCCTTGAAAATATAGAAGCCAAAATTTGACCTTTTAAGATTAATTAATATTAGTAAAAATTAGCCAAAACTTGACCTCATCCTAATCCGCATGGTTACAAGACTACACCTAATGCTAGTTCATATATCTCAAACTTGTTGTAATAATCTTTGATTATTTTTATCTTCAATCAATAATTATAACAATTAAAAATGTAGACCGAAAATGCATTTCAAACGTGTTGTAGTTATTTTTCTGTCATTTATTTATTCACACAACCATTCTTACGTAGAAATTTGTGCTACATATACTAGACCCCCATTATTCACATTTATTGTGTTCTCTATCTCTATGCAGACTTGCAGAGCATCCAATTAACTATATTTGCAGGGTCCATATATTCACCATTCATCGTCCTTTCCAAATTCATAGGCATAAACTCAGATTGATCGATGATGAGTGTTGAGGTTTCCGATCAGCTTCTGATTACATTTGTTCCAATAGCAGTTTACTGGATTTACTCCGGGATATACATGCTGTTAGGAACATTCAGCAACAGCTATCGCTTGCATTCCAGAGAAGATGAAGACCAAAAAAACTTAGTCTCGAAAGCAAGTGTGGTTAAAGGCGTTCTTCTCCAACAGTTTCTTCAAACTCTTTTGGCTATCATCCTCTTCCCGGTTTGTTTCTTTAATTATTTTATTATATTTTGTTAAAATAAATTATTGGATTAATATAATAATTACTGTTTGTTTTGGGTTATACGTTAAATATTATGTTTAGAGTTTCGCTATATTTAGAGTCGAATTACTAATATTGACAGCCCGGTCTTATTGTTAAGTATTATCTTTAAATTTCATTATCATATTGAGAGATGTGCAATCCTAAAGTTGGAGTACTAGTCCAAACCAAAATTCACGGTCCGGTCCAAACTTAACGGTTTACAATTCATCCTGTTAATAAATATATAAGTACGTGGACCGAAACCCAAAATAAATCGTATATTTATCATATTATATTGTATGGTCTCTACTGTATGGACATGGCCATTAACTTCCACCGTCCAAGGTTTTGAATGTTAGGTTCCACGGCACCAATCATGTTTGTGAATTGTGTGTATGCGCCTCTTTCATTATATTGTATCGTTATCCTGTATATTAGGTAACGGTGAAGTATTCACAAAACACTCGTCAAAGCAGCTCCATTGTAACCCTAGCAAGGCAGTTCATTACAGCAATGTTGATCCAAGACACATGGCAATACATGATGCACAGACTAATGCACAAGGTCAAGTTCCTCTACAAGCACATTCACTCGCAACACCACCGACTCGTGGTCCCTTACGCCTTTGGGGCCCTCTATAACCACCCTATAGAGGTGGCACTCGACACCGTGGGTGCGGCCCTTGCGTTTGCGGGATCAGGTTTGTCTCCGCGTGCTTCCATCTTCTTCTTCGCCTTAACCACTGTGAAAACGGTCGATGACCATTGTGGCTTCATGGTTCCTTGGAATCCAATCCACCATATTTTCGAGAACAATGTAGCTTACCATGATGTTCATCACCAACACTATGGATTCAAGCATAATTTCTCTCAGTCGTACTTTGTTTTTTGGGATTGGGTTTTAGGAACGTATATGCCTTACTCTATTGTGGAGAGGGGTGACAGAGGGTTGGAAGCTCGTCCAAAAAATGCCTAACAACAATTGCAGTGATTAGTTCGATTAAAAGTTTAGGGGAGATATTTGTTATTGTTTCATACATCAGGTTTGCACTTGGATTCTAGGGGGTTTATTTTTAATCTATGATTGTGTTGTACCAGCTTGATTTATATTCTATATTTCTATACTAGCTTAGTACCCGTGCCTTGCACGGGATTTGTAAAATATTAAACTTTAAAAAATTCATTACAGTAAGAATTAGTTGATCTCACATGACTTCTTAAATATTAATCATAATATAAAAAAAAATGTATCTAAAATAGAGAGTTTCCATGAAATAATAACACAACCTATAAAAATATAATTTTGATAAATCACATTATTTCGGTATTAAAACCACATATTGAAGTAAACTACAGTCAAAAAGGAAAAAAATTGTATAAAGTGAAAAAAAACTAATGTATATATAAAGAGAGGGAGAATAAACAAATTTAAAGTAATGAAAATGTGATTTACCTCTCTTGAGAAGTTAAAAAGACTCACAAACAATGAAAGATGCAATTGTATAATTTATTAACATATATAAAAAGTGTTATGAACAAATATTTATCATTATAAAAATAATTTGTAGTCATTTTTTGATAAGATAATACAATAGAGTAAATAAATATTAGATGTATACAAAATTATATCCGAATATATACATTTGTAATATGTGTAATTTTTGGCTAAAAGATTTTATTTTTAGTCGCACTAAAACAACAATGAAAATTTATAAGAGATGATTACTTTTTACCTATGAATTAATTCCCATTATGATACAAAGAAATTATTTGAAATGCTTATAATCTATCCAAGAAAATTTATATTGAAGTCTAATTTCTAATAAGAATATCATATAATATACTTTATTAGTAAAAATAAATTATATGAAAGTTTTATATTTTAAATTATCATATAAAAATTAATTTACATATTCTAGACAATAAAAAAAAAATCAAAAATGATCTTTCATAACTAAAATCTCAATTAGTATATATCAATAGAAGGGAAGTTAATTTATAGATCAGTTGCTTACTAATTTAGCTATCAATCTAATTTTAGAAATCAATATCATATAAGTAAAAGTATAAATTGAAAGGAGGAAATGGGTTAGTAGGCCCTTTTCATAAACTTGTGTAGTTATGAGGCCCATAATTAAATGTGCACACAAAGTAGGCCTCAATAAATTTTCAAAAAAAGATTAAATAGGCAAAACGTGATATTGTGACAATTTTGCCCTTCCTCCTTCATTATATATGGACAATACCTAAAATCAGTTAACACGATCTGAATATTCCAAAATTAAATTTGAAAAGAGAGGATTATCGAAGCCGCCATTGTTAGTATTCAACATCTTCAATTCCACAAAATCTGTGTGCATAATCGTGAGAACCTAATGGATAATCGGATTTTTGCACAACTCACAGGTTCGTTCACTACATAACTGACATTGATGATCTTCGTTTTTGCATTTGGTTGAACATAATTGGAAAAACACGAGATCGATAAAACTTGTTTCTCAATTGAAATTCTACTTTTCATTATGCATAAAATTGAAGTTTCTTTTCGTTTGTGTACATGAAATGATAACAACAATCGAAATTATACTGTATTTGTGTTCGAATCATCAATGGTTACCCATGAAAAACACATTTGTGTTGTTCCTCACCATTGAAGAAGACTCGCGCACATATATAGTGTATGTTATAATACTTGTGTATCTATAATTTTTGTGTACATAAGGAGTTAAATTGTTCAAAAGCTGATAAGGTTAAAAACAAATATGTATGAGCGTAAACATAATCGACCTGAAATTTTATGTATTTATAGTTGTGTATTTATCAAATTGTTTAATTGAAAATTAAAAACAAATTTGTGTAATCATGAACTAATTCAACCAAATACTGAGTTGGTGTTTAACTATTGCTTGTGTATGAAGATATATTGTATAAAACATAAATGAAAAAAGGAATATGTAGTCACACATGTGTATTTAATAATTTGTTTATGAAATTGTGTAATTGTGGAATTAAAGCAAATATGTGTAATCATGAAAAGTCTAGAACAAATACATTATTGGTGTATAAATTGTGCTTGTGTATGTGTGAAATTGTTTAATACATACATAACGACAACATGTGTAATGACAATATGTTGTGTATATGTTGTTTGTGTGTTTGTGTATATATAAATTTAATTGTGTACTAACATTCATATGTTGTGTATTTATAAATATGTTGACACACAAGCAGTAGACCTGTATTTGTGACAACATATTACGGTGGGGAATGGTTGTTTGAAATGGGTGAATGGAATTATTGTGGAGCATACACAAGCAAGGTAATAATTGTCGACATATCGTGTACCTTTGAGAATCTAGTAACACTTATCTCTTCAAGATATGGGCTGAATCTATCCAACCATGCGATATGCCTGAAGTATAAAAACCCTTTCAATCCTGCACTGAACCCATCACTTGTAAACACAAGGGAGGATTTTGAGGTTTTTGTCCAGATAAACGAAACTGAAAAGTTTATGTAGAGTGTACCTTTGTGTATCGATAAAACTCCATTGAATCAAGATGACACAAGGATGATGATAATGTTGCATGAGGACAACGGAAGAAGGATGATTGACACAAATATAGATGATAGAGAGTTATTGTCAACTTTAGGTAATGATGATCAACGAGAAGAAGTTGAAGTTTGTGAATTGACAACAAATCCAGAAGAACCGGATACATTAAAGGAATTTTTGTCAACAATGCCTAGTAGCAGCCAACATGTGCCTACTGTTGAGGACTACAACCTCTATGTTGGGAAGACATATTGCTCTAAATTGGAAATAAAGAATGCATTGTGTCTAAATGCAATCTCAGAATGTTCACAATACAAAATTGTGAAATCAAAGAAGAAGATAGTAACGGCAAAATGTATTGACAAAGAATGTAGGTGGCGGGTCCGATTCTCAATGCTTGGTGAATCAAAACATTTCAATACAACAAAGTATGTATCCAGACATACATGTTCGTTTCATACAAGAAGATTGGCAAATAGGAGTGCTTCATATCAAGTAATAGCTGAGAAGGTTAAATCAATGTAAGTCAAATACATAACGTACATATTTGAAAAGTGATGATAATGTATTTACACAATGAATAATGAATGATATATATTTACTTACTTTTCAGGTATGCTGATTCGAAACAGTTACCGTCTGTAAATCAGATAATTACAGTAATGAAAAGTTTACACAATATTGATGCTAGTTATTGGAAGTGCTGGATGGCACAAGAAACTGTGAAGGACATGATCTGAAGGACTGCAGAGGATAACTATAGTTCAATACCGTCATATGTGTACATGTTGGAGGTGATGAACCCAGGAACATTGGTAGCACTTGAGGTTGATAACGATAACCGTTTCAAGTACGTCTTTGTGGCTTATGGTCAATCTATTAGAGGATACGAAGTAATGCGAAAGGTAATTACATAAATACGTATTTCATGTCTACCATTGAACGCACAACCTATATGAACTGTGTATGTATAAATATGTTGATTGTGTAATCATTTTAATGTGATTTGTGTTTGTTATGACATGATGTGTAAGATAAAAAAAAATATAATTATGTGTATCAATATTGTTACAGGTTATCACTGTTGATGAAACTCATATGAAGGGAAACTACAGGGGTGTAATGTTCGTTGCAACTGCACAAGATGCAAATCAACAGATATATCCCCTTGCGTTTGCAATTGTTGACAGTGAAAATGATGCATCATGGGATTTTTTCTTCAAAAAACTAGAGCGATTTGTACGAGACACTAATGAACTCTTGTTTGTGTCTGATCGCCATAGTTCAATAAGAAAGGGCATATACACAAATTATGAGGTTGCATCCCACGGGTATTGTATCTGGCACCTTAAATCAAACCTCAAAAAGAGAACAAGATCAAATCGGATTCTTCAACTGTTTATGGAGGGAGCACGCCATTGTAGGAGAAATGAATGTATGGAAATTCTAGGTCAAATCTCAAAGGTATGTATTGATATTATTTGAACAACATACAATATTATACTACTATATTCTTTTACATAATGACTCTTGCAACATACCCTTACATTTATCAAATCATAGGAAAAACCTAAAGTTGGAGAATTACTACAAGAAATCGGGATTGAAACATGGACACGTTCTTTTTGTCGGGCAAAAAGATACAACATCATGACTAGCAATAACGCCGAGTGTGTGAATGGGATAATGAAAGAAGGAAGGGAGTATCCAGTTGTAGCAATGCTTGATGAAATTAGACAATTCATGACTTGGTGGTTTGCGGAACGTCGTGCTAAATCTAAAGCTTGTACAGAAATTTGTCCACCAAAAATAGAAGCTATCATACAACAAAGGTATGTAGAATGTGTGTCATACTTTGTGTATGTACTAGATGTCGAGAGGCTGGAGTATGAAGTGAAGAAATGAGATGAAAAGGAGATTGTATGTTTGCTAATGAGAAGTTGTTCATACAAGGAGTTTGATATCGAGGAAATACCGTGTATACACGCCGTGGCTGCTACAAGAACAGTAGGTATGACTCCGTCTTATCTCGCCAGTAGGTATTATTCGTGTGAAAGTTGGAGGATTGGTTATGTAGACACAATATACCCGGTGCCTAAAAAGTGTGAGTGAAATGTTCCGACAAAAATAGCAGAGATGACATGTGATCCTCCATTGAAACGAATAAGGACTGGAAGGTTGCCCAAATGTAGAATTCGGGCATCATGGGAACCAAAGGTTCGTAAAAAATGTAGCTGTTGTGGGAAATTGGGCACAACAAGAAGACATGTCTTAATCAACCAAAGTAGAATCCCTTTTTCTGAAATAGTTATCAACAATTGTAGCTGATTCAACATTACAACAACTCCACAGTTTTTTTGTTTTCATACTCATGAATTGTGAATACATTGATTTTGATCACATATAAGCAATTTGCAACTGAGACATAGAACTGTGTTCCTGTACGTATTAGTACACAACATGAGCAAAAATGATACATTTAAATACGTACACAAACATATGTACATAAGTCCCAATACATAAACATATGTACACAATGAAGAACACAACATTGCATGGGCAAAAATGATACATTTAAATATGTACACAAACATATGTACATAAGTCCCCCAACCTTGCATGACGACCATGTAGTCTCAGGACATGAGGAAACAAAGTAGCAAGGGGCTCCATCAATGACTGCAACTTGTCATCCTTAATGTATGAAACTTGTGAATCAAAAACATTAATGCACCAATCAAGCAGATCAATCTCCAAAGCTATCCAATGACTGTCAAGTACATTGCATGGGCAGTATATGTAATCAACATCGTACAATGGTTTACAGAACATACTTGGTGAATCACCTTTCACCACATCAAACATGATATCGCGGAACTTGAACGAATCCGGACCTTTTTCAACAAATTTAGCAAGTGTGGCAGATTTGAATAATCTAGTCCAGCTACAACCCAACAAAGCAATACGATCAAAGCGCTCACTGAACTCAACAATAGATTTTCTCATTATCATAATCCATTCCTCAATTGCCTACACAATAAATAATATACATAAGTCATCATCTACTTGTCTACATAAACATAATGAATCTGAAAAAAAATAATTAATATAAAAACTAAAACAGAAACAGAAAATTACCTCGTCCTTAATCCATCCACCTGATTTTAGAATTTCTTGAACAGACTCCCTAGATAAATTCTTCGAGTATCCAGTAATAGAACCATCACCATCATTCGCCTTCACCCAGTTGAATAGCCGCTGTCGTTCATTTTTCTGCAACATACTACCATTGGGAATTTTGGGCAATTTAGCATTCTTTCTGTAAGGGGTTTTCTTCCATATACTCTCTTTTCGCAACCTCAAACCTGTTCTACGGGTAACCTTCTTCACCTCGACATCCTGGATAATAAAAGTTAATTTATAATGAATTCATATGTACAAAATACATACAAAGTGAATTGCTATAATTAATGACAACTACAAACACAAATTTCTACCTCGGATATGCCAGCACATATGTCCTTAATCATTTCTTCATCAACAACAGCTACTTCATCCATTTCATCAGCTTTCTGTTCAGTAGACTGAACAGAATGGACATGCGACACATCAGTTGGTTTTAAACATTCTGAAATCATGTTCCTAATGTTCTTCTCAGTCCTTTTACTTGAAAGGTAAACAATAGACTCCTACTTTTCATACAAAGTGCATAGATTCCTTGAATAAGTCATCATGTCATCTATCAATAGAGACTGGTCCTCAACTTTCTCACTTAACTTCTCCAATTTCTCAAGAACTAATGAAACCCAACTAGGTTGTGGTTCATTTTTACTATAATACACAATAGCAATGTACAAATCAGAATATAATACATCCTTAATATACAAATATACTTGAAGAAAGGACAAACATAACATAACTCACGGTGTCAGTTGAGGATTAGTTGCTTCAATTGCCTTGTTTCTTCCAATCACATCTTCATTAACATTTACCGGTTCTTGAGGAGGTACAACACCGATATCATCCTTTGTTGTTTCGATTAATGGTTCATTTCCCTTGTATGTTTTCTTGAAATGCCTACATAATATCCATACATAAATAAATTAAAGAAATCCAGAATTGATATGTAATGTTTCATTATTCTGAAATTAAGTATGAGTTTGAAGTACCGAGTATGTGGAACAATAGTACAGCTTGTTCCAATCTTTCTCTTCCGGTCATCATTCCTTTTTGATATGATCAGACCACCAAACAATATCGTCATTCTCTTCATCACCGTGAACAGTTTTGATATCATCTCTAGTAAGACCATCGATAATAGCCTTTATGTCAGAATATCCAAGCTTGGGCTTTCCCGTCATAGATTTAGACACAAACTTCAAACAAAGAGGCACGCCTTGATTCGGAAATGTAGTTGCAAAAGGACTTGCTAGCTTCGGAATTGAATTAAACACCAAAATCTAAAGAAAGATTACTTGTGTAAATAAAATAACTGCAAGCTAATAAATTTGTACAATCAGAAATTTATAATAAAAGTAATAAAACCTGAAGAGCGAGAGAAAATCCACCAATATTATAACCTCCACTTGCCCTCTCTTTCCCAGGATCACAAGACTGTAAGAATCTCTTTGTCTGAAGGTAGGCATAACGACCCCAAGAATAAGATTCAAACAACTCTAAGTTGCTAACTAGGTTGATGGTGTGTTGTGTGACATTAGTCTTTTTATCCTTGGACACCAACACAGCTTAATGAAAATGATAAGAGCCAACTTATACTTGTATGGAGAATCCTTTGGTTCATTCTCAAAAATCTGCTCCAATTGTAAATTTGCGCATCTGTCGTACCCAACCACTGATTTCATATCAACAGGATCCATATTCTCAACTTCTGATATGCCTTCTTCACCACACATCAAATCAGTGATTTTCAGAAACTCATTAACACTAAATCTCAACAAGACATTATTTATAGCAAACCACATTGAGTACTTTCGATTTGTTCTAATCTCCCTCAACAACATATAGTGTATAAGTTGGTTTGACATCTTCAGTTTAGTGCTCATTTCAATTAATGGAGCAAAAACACCCTGTCTGAACCTTAATTTGTCTTCATCAGATAACTGATCAAGTATGTGGGGTATTAGGTGCAATCAGCTGTAGCAATTTATCCTAGCATTAACTGTACGCTCATTCTCCTCGTACTTGTAAGAAAACTGAAAAATGTATATAGCAAAATGAAACATTAATCATCCAAACTTGAATATAAAACCGCTTCAGTACTAACCTTCACATGTGAATCATCTCCAGGATTGGAACCAGATAATTGTTCCTTGGTAGATCCGGATGCAACAGGCTTGTACATACATATTTCAAACCAACAATTGATGTAAATATATATTACACATTTATAACATTATATAAAATGCAAATCATGGTCAATACTGCACGCACAGTAAAATGACATATCTATATTACTAATCCAGACATTCAATTACATGATTACCAATACAGAATATATATAACCAACTACAAAAAATAGAAATTGTATGTATGTACACAACACATATATGAAACAAAAACAACACAAACACAAGTTTTATAGTTCCATTAATCCTAAGTTTCATAAACACAATGTAAACTCCAGAAATAATTTACAATAACATAAATACACAATAAATAAAACAAACACAAGTACATAAATCTATTACACAAAATCAGTAAATACACATTCCAGATAAATGATCCATACTTATTTAATCAATGATGACAAACACAAACACATAATTCCAATACATACAAGATCTATAATTATGCACTCGATATGATTACATAATAGCCATCTAAAATTGCTAATGACAGTACAAAAAACAATTACACACGTTAGTGCCACTCAAATATGAACACCATTAACATACATTTACACAAAACAAATACAAAACCCCTTACGGTATATTTTTTACACAAACATTAACATGCAACAATGAACAGGCTACAAAAAACATTAATTAAACCACAAAAAAATCATATAAACTATGAACTATCAATCAAAAGCCTAATACACGTGGATACACACATTGAACCAACTATGAGAAAATAAGACATTCACAGTTCAAAAAACACACATACAACACCAAAAAAAATCGAACAATCTACTAATAGCGGAGATTAGGGTTTCCTTGAACATAAAAAAGGGATAAAAACCTAAAAACAGATGTTAAGAGACGTTTACCGGAGCAAACGATGACGACGGAGGAAAATCAACTGGGAATCGCTGGAAGAAGAAGGAAATCGACCGGAATAAGGAAGAAGATGATCGAAGAAGCTACCACCGAAGACGACGGGAGAAATCACCCTAGAAATCGCCGAGAAGATGAACCGTTTTGACACCTTTTGACGGGATAGGACTGAAGCGAAAGATACTGGCGGGATTTTCGTCCTCTTTTTGTGTATATAGAAAATCTTTTATTTTAGGTAAATATTAAATTCGGCCGTTCCAATATTACAAAAATGCCACCGAACTAAATAACCTTAAATATGACCACGTTCCAATATTACAACATTGCCACCGAATTAAACGTATGTTTACAAAATTAACCCTGGCATTTTACCTTTAAATTTAATTAGAAAAATGAAGGGCCTATTTAGTTTTTGTTTAACCTAAAGGGCCTTAATACCCCATTTTTCTAAAATTGAAACCATCGTCCATACAACTTTTATAAAAAAAATAAAAAAATAAAGTTCAAAGTAATCTAATAAGATTTAATTTTATCAAAATTAATAAAAGAACGGTTAAAATTAAATCTCATAATAGAAAATGACATTTGGTATAAATGGTTGTTCTAGAAGGTAATTATTGAACCATTAATATCATACATAGCTATAATTGGTATAAAATATTATAAGATCAAATTTTGTGTTTTAAAAGAAAATTAGTTAATTATCATCTCAATAAATTTGGAAAAAAAAGAAAAGAATAGGTAAAATGAGGTGGCACAATATGAAAATGACATGTTGCAAAATCATAGGTTGCTTAAAGTGGTAGCGACAAATGGTTTAATCTATTTTTGTTTTAGTATTATATAGTAGATTGTATAACTGGGATAGAAAGATCAAAAGGCACAAATTATGTTAGTTACATTGTAAATTTGGTTAATTGCCTTTATATGCTCACTAAGAAAATAATGTTGCCATTTCTTTAACATTGTGTAACAAAATTTCTGAGTTATCTCTAAATTGTGAAGTATATATACGTGGATTCATTAGAGTTAATTTGAGAATAATTAAGATTTAAGAGGTTTCTCGTTGTTTATTTTAAACAAGAGATCTATGTTGATGCCTAGTTAAGTGTGTTGCTTTATGTGGATTGGTCGAAGACCTACTTTGCGGGATCTTAGGAGGAGCGAACCATCCAATCCACTAAGCAACTTTATAGATTATAGTTTTCTAAAAAAAAAAAAACTCATATAACATAACGAACTTCTCGGAAGAAGAAGCATAGCGTCTTTGTAAACACAAAGGCTTTAATTCAACTTCCATAAACGCTAAGTTCAGACGCATGTAAGAACGAAGGAAGCTGATGCTGACGAAGCACTCGGCTCATATCTCATTCACTTTTCTCTCTCTTGTAAACTCACTTTTAGAATCAGTGTTTTCTTAGAGAAGAAGTTGGTAGAAGCATATAAGACGAGGAGTGGAGGCACATAAGATTCAAACAGAGCTTAAGTATTTGGATTAGAGAGCTCACCATATTGTGACGAATTGAGCTCACCATTGCGACGATTCGTCAGCACCAAGGGGCACATGCAAAGTATATGGGAGTGAGATGGCTGAAGAATTGGTTTACACTCCATTAGGCCTAACAACACATGATCAGTCCACATCATAACCCTATTAACGATGTCCATTTAAAGCTTTTATCTGATTCTTTTAAACTTGGTCCCCTTAAAACAAAAATATGACTTTAAAAGAACCAATAGTTGCGCCCTCCGAAACTGAGTTTTGAAAAAACTTTTCAAGCTACTAGGAGTGGATTAGGGGCTCATTTGTCTATCAATGATCCGTGTATCATTCCATGGTTCATCATTGTTTCACAAATAGCTCCTACAGTCGGCAAACTTGTATGTTGTGATGAGTGTTCAAATGTAACACTCTTTAAACCTTAGATTCATGCATGTCATACATCTTTTGCTCTCCTATACATATCTATTTAATGGAAAGCGTTCACTTTCCGTACTTCGGTATCTATCTTGTTTTTTTTAATGTGTTTTAGGCATTTACGGCATCAATTGTGCAAAAATTGCATCCTCCCTTAAAGTTAGAGTTAAAGAGAAGACCTTACATGATTGAGAAATTGCAACACGAAATCCCCAAAATATACCTTAAAGTGAAGATCCACGATTTGAAGCTATATATGAGCGAGATGGCCAAGAAATTCGTAGGATGGTCGTTTCACAAACGTCCGTCGTTGTAGAAGATTATGTCAAAGCCCAAACCAAAGAAGTGTCTATCATATATCTCATGTATGATGTCCAAAATTCAACCATAAAAGTCGATTCTAACTTATCTAAAACTTGGCCCAAAGTTCACAACAAGAGCTCAACAACTCAAAATTTTCCAGAATTTCAGCCCAACTTTATTTAACCACATCTTACAATCTAAATGTTGGATCTACTTCCAAATTTTCTATGTTCAACTTCGATACCACAACTATAATATACCAAAAATTCAACCATAACAAAAGAGTCAAACATACCTAGAATAGATCCCGAAGATGATTGTTAGATCGACAAGCTGAGAAAAACTAGAATCGCATGCAATTTTTGTTGTATGTTCTGAAGTGGTCCTTCTATGTGCTCGTATGAATGGACAAATGGAGAGCTTCTTCAATTCTGGGTTCACATGGCTTCCCTTGGCTCGACTTGAGAAGGGGAAACAATAAGGTGAGGTGAGCTAGCTACCCAGATCCGAAAAAGAAATAGTAGGAGTGTGTGTTTATTGGTTCAACTATAGGAGCAGGAGATGAAGTGTTGTTGCGGCTTTTGTTGTATGTTCTGAGGTGAGCTAGCTCCCACGTCCTTCTTGCTTCTCCTTTGCTTCACCTTGATCTTGCCTTGGTTTCCTTTGGTTTGGAAGAGAGTTTGTTGTGGCTAGAGTGTGTGTGGATGCTAGTGATGTATGTTGCTGAGCTTGGAAGCCAGCTTTGGTGTGTGTTGATCCTCCCTGCAGCCTAGGATCTTCAGTAGTGGTGAGTGCTTGTTCTTCTCCTTCTCTTCTTCTTTGATTCAATCTTTCTAGCTTAGGATTAGATGTATGCTAAGGATATTGATGGTTGGTATGTGTATGTGCATGTGGTGTGTGGTTTTGGAATGGTAAGGGCGTGATTTGATCACGTGAAGAGCCGAAGAAGAATCACGAGATCTTGTTCTGCACTGTCGCCGCCCCCACGGCCAGAAGTCACCGCCCCTGCGAACCTTGTGCCGCAGCGCCCGCGCCGTGCCAGCGCCGTGCCTGCGTTGCCAGCGACCCTTGTCACCGCCCCCGCGGTTGAGTGCCACCGCGCCCGCGGTTTCCTGCGTTCCGCCCCTGCGTCCTCCGTTCACGCAGGTGCCCGGGACTACCTATAGTTAGGTAGTTCCTTTCCTTTCTAGTATGAGGAACTTAGTACCATGCTAGAATTCGGATGTCGACGAGTATGATATAGATATGCCGGTTACGGCTTTGAGGTTACAAGTTGGATATGATCCCTTATGGATCCCTTGGGTCTAGGTGTGACCCCTTTGTGTGATAGGATTGTGATATATATATATATATATATATATATATATATGTGTGTGTGTGTGTGTGTGTGTGTGTGTGTGTGTGTGTGTGTGTGTGTGTGTGTGTGTGTGTGTGTGTGTGTGTGTGTGTGTGTGTGTGTGTGTGTGTGTGTGTGTGTGTGTGTGTGTGTGTTGTATAGGCTGAGTTGTCCTCTAGTTTGGAGTGGACGTTTCTGAGAGTTGTTCGTAGCGATTTACTTCTGAGATCGAGGTAAGTCCATAGGACTTACTTAGCTACTATCCTTATATTGGATGTATGCTTGAGTGGTGTGTGTGTTTTATGCTTTATAGCATGTGTTATTATGGTCACCGACCTATGTTATACTGACCGCCCATTGTAGTGGCCGTGATAAACTTTCCCTTTCATCCCGTAGTGGAGTCTGGGAGGTTCTCTGTAGTCAGGCCATATCTGGTATACGGGAAGGACCCTCACCACTCCCACAGGGTACACGGGAGGTGTGCTGATACTACTCCAGCTGGCTAGAGTACTCAGAGGCGGGGATTATATTCCTCGTGCCACCTATCTTCATATATATCTATTTATTCGATTAAGTGATTCGACTTATTAAAGATAATAAACCGGGTAAATGTTTGATATCATGCTGAAGTGTTTATTATATCTGATATGTGATTGTGCTCTAGCATCTTCTTATATATGTGTATAGTTAGCTAACGGTTTTATACCGTGTTGTAGATCCTTTGCAGGTTAGGAGAGCTGCAGAGTGATCCAGAAGGGTGATCTGCTGAGGGTTCCGTACACTGGGGACATACTCGTGGGTTACGGATATTTTGATCATGTATATACGTTATGTTTTGTTTGTACTCAGCAACGTTGTATAAACCTTTTGATACTTTTATAACAGTTTGATGTTTTGTATTTAATCTATCGGTGCCTTGTTGTAAGATTCAATGAACTTGTTGTCAGGCTAGGGTCAGGATCCATTGTGAGATCCTAGCCCAGTAGCACTCCGAGTCCTACGGATTTGGGGTGTTACAAAGTTGATATCAGAGCCCAGGTTGACAACAACGGCACTAGTAATCTACAATAAAGTTCGAATAGATAAATAAACAGAACCCGAAAGGGGTCTGACTTTTCAAAAGGTTTTGGTTTTGAAATGAGTACAAAATGATTTGGGATATCGTGTTCGTGAACCATCGCCCCTCTGAAGATCTCGACAGTATAGGTATATATATATATAGATAGATACTATTTGATGTGATGTGTGATATATATATCTATACATACGACATATATATATAGCCTCCTGAGTAGGTTACGTCCTCTGCAGATGTTTCAGACTAGAGCACCTGCAGCTGGACGGGGTAGAGGTAGAGGTAGACCCCTTCTAGGTAGAGGATGGAGTAGGATTCCTGCTGCTGATGTACATGTAACAGTAGCGCTTCAGGAGAATGTGGCTGAGAGTGCCGCCTCGGGGATTGAGAATGGTATAGCTGAGAGACATACACCACAGCGAGTCCAGTCAGATGACTCAGGTTATGTCATTATGAGGGGACCAAATTTCCGTGCGTATATTAGACAAGTGGAGGAGGCTGCTATAGCAGGTGAACGTATTCCTGATCTACCAATACAGGGGGAACCATTTGAAGGATTGCATAGAATTACTCAGGTGCCAGTTGTACCGGAACGTGCTGCTGAGATTACCCGAGTTTCAAGGGAGCATAGAAGGTCTGGGAAGAGACAACGGATAGGACAAATCAGTGATACTGGTGGGGTTGCTGGCTCAGGGCAAGGCCAGAATCGCCAAAGTCAATCCCAACCTGTACCAGTTACAGATCAAGGACGGCGATGTTTTAATTGTGGTAAGTATGGATATACGCAACGAAGGTGCACGAGGCAGACAATGACTTGTTATATCCGTGGCAGACGAGGTCACAGACATATTTCTGTAGACTTGGTGGAGCTTTGTCTCAACCGGGTTCTTTTCCTGTTAGGGTAGCTGGGGGTGGACAGAGGTCACCTCAGCAACATCAGCGACATCAACCTGGGCCGACCAGAGGTGTTGAAGGAATGGTAGGTTCTGAACGATACCAGAGACGCTCAAGTTACCCCGCAGCTGCATTGGTTGCTGCTACGGGTCCACGGTGTTTTAACTGTAATGATCCTGGACATTTACGACCAACATGCACGTATCCGTTAGTGACTTGCTTCACCAAACAAAGTTCTATCACAACAAAGTTCTTTTCCTGCTCTTGCAGTGGGAGGTGGACAGAGATTACCTTAGCAGATACAAGGACCGTGGAGAATCCCAGATTGCCTTACTACTTCGGGAGCTGCTTCGGGGCCGAGTAGAGGCTTAGGTCGGGATGGTGATGTTGTGGACACTAGAGGACCACAGGGTCTAGTTTTGAACTGAGAAGTGCAGAGGAGCCGGCCGCACCGACTGATGCATGTACCTTTCTAATTTCCTAGATTGCCTGTTAGAATCTTATGTGATACGAGTGCGACACACTCTTTTATTTCTGATGCATGTATAGAGTACCTGAGCCTAGATGTGGTTGAGGGAATACCCTTTAGTATAGGGTTACCGAGGGTAGTGGGGTCAAAGGTACCCGTGAGATCAGTGACTATCCCGTTTCTGTAGGGACCCGTGTGTTACTGGTTGATCTTTGTATCATGCCAGTAGTGTATGAGAATATCCTTTTTTGTTATGGTTTGGAGGGTTAGGCATCAGACTGTATGATATGTAGGTAGGAGGACTGTCACAGTCTCCACCGAGTTAGGTCAGGTATAGGCTCCTATTGTAGTAGTCGGTTTCTAATAGAACTTCGCCAGAAGCAAGCAAGATGAGGTCGCTTTCCTTCGTAGACAAGCTCGTTCCGTACTTGTCTCCCCCGGAGCTTATGCACTCTACTTGTTGTCTACTAACGAGCGTTAGAGCGAGCGAAGCTTCCATTCCATTTTATTCTTCCTCTTTTGCAATCAGTTTCGCTTACAGCACCCTTAAGCTTCCCGGCTTGGGGTCCACCCTTTAGCTAATAGAATTTCATCAAGAACAGGATCCTTCCTGACTAACGTCAATAGCGTTGTCTTGTGGTATCGACACCTGATCAGACTTATCCTTAGTCCGAATTGCACATATTCTTGTCGTATTGTTTCTTCCAGCCTAATCTCCTCCCTTTTTTCTCGGCTCTGAAGGCTGGCCTTAAATTACCATTCTGATAACAATTGGAAACCAGTGCGGTACGTGCAGCGAAATTGATTACACAGGTGATGAGACCTTCTGGTGTTATGCCATGAAGGAGGGGGAGAGTCCAGCGTTAGAGGATATCCCAGTTGTTTGTGAGTTTACTGAATGTTTTTGCTGAGCCGTCCAGTTTTCCGCCTCAGAGGCAATGTGGATTTCAGTATCGAGTTAGAGCCTGGTACGAGACCCATCTCGAAGGCCCATACTGGATGGCGCCTTTCGAGATGCTGGAGCTAAAGAAGCAACTCGAGGAGTTGGTTGAGAAGGGCTTCATTCGCCCTAGTGTGTCCCCATGGGGAGCACCTGTCCTCTACGCTACGGAAGAAGGACGGATCACTGAGGTTATGCATAGATTACAGAGAGTTGAACAAGGTGACCATCAAGAACAAGTATCCACTGCCGTGCATTGATGATTTGTTAGATCAGCTAAGGGAGCGACTGTGTTCTCCAGGATTGACCTGCGTTCCGGGTATCACCAGCTGAGGGTGAGGGAGCAAGATGTGCACAGGACGGCATTCCGGACCAGATATGGCCACTATAAGGCTGTATTGATGCCATTTAGGCTTACGAATGCCCCAGCCGTCTTTATGGAGTTGATGAACAGTATCTTCATCGACTTCCTGGATCAGTTTGTGGTGGTTTTATTGATGACATTCTAGTATACCTCTCGCAGTGGAGAGGAGCATGCAGGACATCTGAGGACTGTATTGCAGGTTTTGCGGGATAGAGAACTTTATGTTAAGTTCTCTAAGTGTGAGTTCTGGATGCCAGAGGTAGCATTCCTGGGTTCCATTGTTTCCACTAAGGGATCCAGATGGATCCGGTGAAGATAGAGGTTGTAGCAGCATGAACGATACCGACAAACGTCAAGGAAGTATGTATTTTCCTTGGCCTAGCCGGCTATCACACACGCTTTGTGGAGGACTTTTCTATGATTGCCCATCCACTGATGATGGTTGCTGAGGAAGACTACCAGATTTGTGTGGTCTGATCAGGGTATGCAGAGTTTTGAGTAGCTGAAGAGATCTCTGATTTCCGTTCCTGGGTTGGCACGGCAGAGGGTACAGTTGATTTTGTGGTTACAGAGATGCATCCAAGCTAGACTTGGGAGGTATATTGATACAGCAAGGTTGACAGTTCAATAGCAGTGATAGAGAGACTTGATTTGGTTAGAGTGGATATCTAGTTTCGTGATGAAGATCCGAGAAGGGATATTTCGGGATGAAGCCCCACAGTTCCTGCTAGGAGCAGATGGAGCTTTGAGACGCCGCAATCGCGTCTGGGTACCGCTGATGCGGAGTTGAGCCAGAAGATTTTGCGGGAGGCATTGTACGTCATAGTCAGTGCACCCTGGTACGAGCAGATGTACCAAGATTTGAGATGTTGTAGTGATGGATAGGGCTAAAGCCCGATGTAGCTGGAATTATGGCACCGTGTGCGACCTGCCAGCAGGTCAGGATAGAGCATCACAGACCGGGAGGTGAGCTCCACCCACTTCCTGTTCCACAGAGGAAGTGAGAGGACGTCACCATAGATGTTATGACTGGGCTGAGACCGAATCGAAGATTGATATTATCGGGGTATCGTAGACAGATTGATGAAGACGGCACGTTTCCTTCCTATTCGGGAAACGTGGCTGATGAGCAGATTAGTTGAGGAGTACACTAGACAGATAGTGAGACTCCATGGGGTACCGAGGACGATCGTCTCAAGCAGAGATGGACGATTTACCTCGAGATTCTGGAAACAGATTCAGACTGCCCTGGGGACGAGTTTGCACTTCACGACTGCGTTTCATCCTCAGATAGATGGTCAGTCAGAGAGGATCATTCAGAATCTGGAGGATATGTTGCGAGCTTGTGTGTTGGATTGGGGACAGGTGTGGAGACGGATCATCTTCCACTAGTTGAATTCTCACACAATAATGGTTGGTATGCATCTTTTCGGATGGCCCTAGGAGGCACTGTATAGACAGAGATATCGGACTCTGTTAGGCTGAGATGAGCAGAGCAGTGACAGTGATTTGACACCTGATCAGGTTCAGGATGATGGGATTCGAGTAGCCATGGTTAAAGAATGATTGCTGACTGTGTAGAGCCGTCAGAGGTCGTATACAGATAGGAGGCGTAGACCTCTAGAGTTCAGAATTTGAGCCTAGTATGGTTGAGAGTGTCTCCGGCACAAGGTGTTAGATGCTTTGACATTAAGAGGAAGTTGAGAGCGCAGCTGGCCATAGAGTTCAGAGTTGGACCGTTTGAGTTGTTGGATCGGATTGAGAGCGCAGCTTACAGATAGCCCTGTCTCCGAGATTCGAGGATTTACCCTGGGTTTCATGTGTCTCAGCTGAAGGACTACATACCAGCTCCGAGACACACTGTGAGTTATGGTGATTTGGTGGTTGAGTTGGACCACATCTGTATCAAGCATTCTATTACATTCCTAGGCAGAAGCATGAGATGTCTGCGTTTATAGAACATTCCTGTGTTGAGGATACAGTGGTTGAGACGAGAACCTGATGAGGCTACGGGAGAGACTGAGAATAGTATCCAGAGGAACTATCCAGAGTTATAGGCGGGGATAGATATACCTATAGGATCCAGGAGTAGATCTTAGGACTAGCCTGAGGAGCGATATGATTACGTGCATATGTGCTTATGTGCTTATATGTTATGCTATGTTTATTTCCTTGCTAGCTATGATGTGTTTATGATCTTACTAGATCCTATTGTGTTAGTACGACTGTTAGGTATAGCTGGAGATGGTTCTTACCTCCATGCTATTGTGATACGACTGTTAGGGATAGCTGGAGATGGCTCTTACCTCCATGCTATTTTGATGGACATAGTTGGATGGAGATGTCTTCCCCATGCCTCGATGATGGTTTGGCTAGAGATGTTCCTCTACGCCCCGGATAGTAGTGTGATCTTTTGAGGTATAGTGTCATATGGGTTGATACCTTATGTACGAGATGTGATACCTCCGATAGAGAGAGTGTATCCCGATGCTGAGTCCGAGAGGTTTCCGGGTTTGTACAAGTTTCGGGACGAAACTTGTTTTTAGGGGGAAGAGATGTAAGAGCCGTAGTCTTTCGGACCGAGATCGGACCATAGCCGAGTTTGGCTTTGGGCCGAGATCGTGGCCTTTCCGCAGCGGGCATGACCGCCGCCTGGGGGTTTCCGCCCTGCGGCTCATGGACCGCCCCTGCGGTTTCCGGCGGCTGCAGCCGGTTTTGTTGACTCTTTTGGTGCTTTACCTTTCACTTACCTCTTCGTTTTACCTTGCTGAGCAAGGGTTCCATCTTCATTCCTTTCTTCAGCTCCCACGTCCTTCTTGCTTCTCCTTTGCTTCACCTTGATCTTGCCTTGGTTTCCTTTGGTTTGGAAGAGAGTTTGTTGTGGCTAGAGTGTGTGTGGATGCTAGTGATGTATGTTGCTGAGCTTGGAAGCCAGCTTTGGTGTGTGTTGATCCTCCTGCAGCCTAGGATCTTCAGTAGTGGTGAGTGCTTGTTCTTCTCCTTCTCTTCTTCTTTGATTCAATCTTTCTAGCTTAGGATTAGATGTATGCTAAGGATTTGATGGTTGGTATGTGTATGTGCATGTGGTGTGTGGTTTTGGAATGGTAAGGGCGTGATTTGATCACGTGAAGAGCCGAAGAAGAATCACGAGATCTTGTTCTGCACTGTCGCCGCCCCGGGCCAGAAGTCACCGCCCCTGCGGACCTTGTGCCGCAGCGCCCGCGCCGTGCCAGCGTTGCCCGACCTTTGTCACCGCCCCGCGGTTGAGTGCCACCGCGCCCGCGGTTTCCTGCGTTCCGCCCTGCGTCCTCCGTTCACGCAGGTGCGTCTTGTCCCGGGACTACCTATAGTTAGGTAGTTCCTTTCCTTTCTAGTATGAGGAACTTAGTACCATGCTAGGATTCGGATGTTGACGAGTATGATATAGATATGCCGTTACGGCTTTGAGGTTACAAGTTGGATATGATCCCTTATGGGTCTAGGTGTGACCCCTTTGTGTGATAGGATTGTGATATATATATATATATATGTGTGTGTGTGTGTGTGTGTGTGTGTGTGTGTGTGTCTTGTATAGGCTGAGTTGTCCTCCAGTTTGGAGTGGACGTTTTTGAGAGTTGTTCGTAGCGAGTTACTTCTGAGATCGAGGTAAGTCCATAGGACTTACTTAGCTACTATCCTTATATTGGATGTATGCTTGAGTGGTGTGTGTGTTTTATGCTTTATAGCATGTGTTATTATGGTCACCGACTATGTTATACTGACCCCATTGTAGTGGCCGTGATAACCTTTCCCTTTCATCCCGTAGTGGAGTCTGGGAGGTTCTCTGTAGTCAGGCCAGATCTGGTATACGGGAAGGACCCTCACCACTCCCACAGGGTACACGGGAGGTGTGCTGATACTACTCCAGCTGGCTAGAGTACTCAGAGGCGGGGATTATATTCCTCGTGTC
Source organism: Fagopyrum tataricum (assembly GCA_002319775.1). Lineage (NCBI taxonomy): Eukaryota > Viridiplantae > Streptophyta > Magnoliopsida > Caryophyllales > Polygonaceae > Fagopyrum > Fagopyrum tataricum. The sequence goes on from CM008281.1 coordinate 8,561,445, forward strand.
ACCTATCTTCATATATATCTATTTATACGATTAAGTGATTCGACTTATTAAAGATAATAAACCGGGTAAAATGTTTGATATCATGCTGAAGTGTTTATTATATCTGATATGTGATTGTGCTCTAGCATCTTCTTATATATGTGTATAGTTAGCTAACGGTTTTATACCGTGTTGTAGATCCTTTGCAGGTTTAGGAGAGCTGCAGAGTGATCCAGAGGGGTGATCTGCTGAGGGTTCCGTACACTGGGGACATACTCGTGGGTTACGGGATATTTTGATCATGTATATACGTTATGTTTTGTTTATACTCAACAGCGTTGTATAAACCTTTTGATACTTTTATAACAGTTTGATGTTTTGTATTTAATCTATCGGTGCCTTGTTGTAAGATTCAGTGAACTTGTTGTCAGGCTAGGGTCAGGATCCATTGTGAGATCCTAGCCCAGTAGCACTCCGAGTACTACGGATTTGGGGTGTTACACTAATAAGTGAGTTTAAATATATTTAGGCTAAACGATAAATAATTATCTACGTACACATAAAACATTAAATTTCCATAATTTTATAATTATATATCATCCATATATTTTGTAAGTTGCTTGAATTCTTAATTTTGAAGGTTTACACCAAATTTACTTCTTTTTTTTTTGAAAAAATAGAGGGATTCAAGGAACCAAACAAATATGATGACTCCAAAGGTCGTAAAACACAAACGGGCTATCTATCATGAAGTAGTAAAAGTAAAATCAAACTAGCAAAGGAAAAACATTGAACAATAAGAGCCCGAGACATACACCGAAACCCGAAACACTAGAAAAAGGAGCATAAAAAGCCAAAATATTGTAGTTGGGAATAGAGGTTACTGGAGGAAGTGCTCGGAGGACATTTGGGTAACAATTATAAAACACCTCAGTTATGAACTTTATATAGATCTTTCAAAAGTCGATTATAAATTCATGACTCCTCAAAACAACCGCAATCACAAAGAGATTTAGAACAACGACGAATGAAATTAACTCAAATGTAATCGAAATTGATAGGGCAGACAGGATGACTCTAAAATTCTAGTGACCAATACGATTTGATTATAAGTAACTTTAGATGGAAAACTTTCTACTACCAACATAGACAAGAGACTCTTCAACCGGCACGAACAAGAAGCAAAGCATACATCAATTTTTTTTAAAACGTATCTCTCTTACAACTTTTTTTTTTTCCCTACGATTATGATATTTTGTCATTTCGCTTCGTTATCGCATAATTATAACTAAGGTCTTAAGATCTCAATCCAAAAGGACTATGAACTTATTGGGTTCAAAACCAGCTTAATCAATCATTCATTAAATTGAACTTATTTTTTATATGGGAAAGGAACGTTGAGTCTTCTTACTCAAATTAATGAAGAAAGACTCATTACCCACAAAATTATTCAAAATGAGTTATTGGCTCAAGATTACTAAAAATAGCTTATCACTCAAGGTTGTTCAATAAACGAGTTTAACTTTAACGTTTGCGATTGAAACTCGTTTTTTGTGATAAATTTGATTTCAACTGAATAGCCAAATGTTTACCCATTTTAGTTGAATATATTAATAGGAAGAAACTGTCATTTTCCCATGTATATGTTTTCTTCGTTCTTTTTATTTTTCCAATTTCACAGAAGCTTCTTTTATCAGTTTGACGTAAAATAAAAATAAAAGTCAAATTAAAATAAAATGAAGATAGAAGTCAAAAATAGGAAAACATGGATCAGCGCCAGTCGTCAGTCGTCATCGATCAAACTCCTACAAGCCTTCTTCCTCGCACTCACCCCTCTTCCTCTCGCTGGTACACGACAATCTCTTCTCTTCAGTTTCCTCTCTCGATTGCCACTTTCCACCACTATTATTCAAAATCCCTGTCCTTTCTTTTCTCGAATCCTCTTTACGATTATATAACCCTAATTAACTTGTTCAATCGTGAGCATTCAAAACAAGTCCTGTTTCAGATTCTTCTGTTGTCTGCAATTTCAACAACAAACATCCAATCGACCAATTTTTTCCTTTTCCCCAAATCTTTCAGCATCTATTTACTTGAATCAAACTATAAGATCGCACCAATTTGTTCAAATTTGCAGTCGTCGGTTAGGGTTGTGCATGCATCTGAATTGTTGCTCTTCGGATGATGAATTTGGAGATGTCAGATCAGATGCTGGGCACTTTCGTGCCGATTGTCGTGTACTGGGCGTACTCTGGACTTTACATCACGTTAGGATCGTTCGATAAGTATCGTTTGCATTCGAGGAAGGATGAAGACGAGAAAATTTGGTCTCTAAAGGGATTGTAGTTATGGGGGTTCTTCTTCAACAGACTGTTCAAGCCATTGTTGCATCCCTCTTGTTCATGGTTAGTTCTCTTTTTTTCGTCTTTATGTTTAATCATTGGGGAAATTGATTTGACTGTACTGCAGTTGTTTAATCATTCTCTACCATGGTATCAGTTTTCTTGTGTCTATTTATTGATGATTGAAGGCATAAATGGAATTTAATAGGCAATTGTTAGTTGTTCAATCAGGAACTTGTAGACTATCTTTGTTCAATCATTTCAAAAAAAAAAAAATCTTGGTTCAATAAGTAAGGGAAAGAGAAAGCTGGGTTATATATTTTTGGAATGAAGAAAATAGAGGGATTTTCTTTTTTAGCTAATGTACAAAATGAAATTGCACAGGCTATTCCTTTTCCTTTGCCTTTCTCCTCTAGTTGAATTCAAATGTCAAGCTGAAGAACACTGTAGACAAATCTGCTGAACTGATAAATAAATATGAATGTTTGGTTTAGAGATTGTGCTCAAGGGAGTCATTGAAGGGAGGCGTTTGAATTGGACTCCCATTAAAACTCAGTTATGGGTTCATTTGAGGATTTTAATTCCAATCACAAGTGATGGATTATAGGGAATGAATTAGTGAAAAAAAGGATGCCATATTCACTTGAATACAATACTAAGTAACACATGAATGTGGGATTTCCACTGATGATTGTTTGCAAAAATGAATTGAACAGACAATTCCCTTGCCCTCTGTTACTTGTTTTTAGATGCCAACATGCAGAAACCTAGTAGATAAATGTATTAAATAAGTCATGAATATCAATATATTGGCTTCAAAATTTTGCTTGAGGGGAAGCATAAATTGAGGCCTTTAAAATGGAATGTGGCCTTTTGGCCCTTTGATAGGAAACCGTGGGAGATAGGTCCAGCAGTCCAATTTATGAGAAGAGTGAGAAGAAGTATGTATGAATCATTTAATGAAATAACAGAAAGGTTCAGTTTATTACTGATAGCTTTTTCCATTTAGATCAAGAAAAATGAAAAGCATGTTTTTTTCTGCTGGTTCATTACATGTATTAACAAGATGTGGAAAATAGTGTCTTATGGTCCAACTGGCTTTTCTGCTGGTTGTTTTTTTTTCTTTTTCTTGAACCTGTTTGGATGTGAATTCTTTTTTAGTTAATGGACAACCAAGAACTTGACTTTGAGACTATGTAATGGACAAATATTTCCCTCGATATCTATGGTCCCTGAATAGTGCTTATACAATAAGGTAACGCTAACATGTGATGAAGATTGCATATTTAGGAAGTCAAATATTATACTGCTCATTGCTTGAAGAAATACTGATTTTCAACAAAAAGAAGCATCAGATTTTCTGTACTAGAACTATGTATTTGACATGGTCGGTGAATTAATTTACAAGTGCAACGCCATGTTGTTTGATCAGAAAATACATGAAGGACAAAATTGGAGTTAGTATAGATACCCAACTTTCTTTTTGTTTTAGGCAAGGATATGAAACAGCAGCCTTGATGATAATGTTGTTTTCTCAAGTCTCACCATTTTCTTGTGTATGGAGGAGGGATTTACTTTCATGTGCTGGTTACATATTTTGGTTGCCTGCTTTTAATATATCATGGATCCAATTGTCTTACAGGTGGTTGGTGACTCTCCTGATGCTGAAACAGAACAAAACGTTTCCCTTGTAATCCTGGCTAAGCAGTTTCTCACGGCAATGGTGGTTCTTGACACCTGGCAATATTTCATGCACAGATTCATGCACCAAACAAATTTGTACCGACACGTCCATTCTCAGCACCATCGTCTCATTGTCCCTTACGCATATGGGGCTCTTTATAACCACCCTCTCGAAGGGCTTATCCTCGACACAATTGGTGGGGCCCTAGCGTTCCTCCTTTCGGGTATGTCACCCCGACTCTCCATTTTCTTCTTCTCTTTCGCCACCATCAAAACGGTGGACGATCACTGTGGCCTCGTGCTCCCGGGGAATGTGTTCCATGTGTTCTTCAAGAACAACACTGCTTATCATGATGTGCATCATCAGCTCTATGGTACCAAATACAACTTCTCACAGCCCTTCTTTGTTATGTGGGATAGAATTCTCGGAACTTATATGCCTTGTAAGGTAGAGAAGAGAGAGGGTGGTGGGTTTGAAGCTAGGCCTTCTAAAAGAATGCAAGGATGACTAACTGAACCTTTTAATTTTAGCTGAAAAAATGCATATGGATGATGAATTAGTCATCTTTTTTGCTCAATATCTGTAACCACAGTGCTTCCCTCCACTTTGTATGGTTTTCTTGTTTTGGCCTCATGTAAAGTTTATAAGACTGGATGTTTCTTTTGATGGAGTTGTGATGTCACATTGTTCTTCTTTTTTTTTTCAGTGTTCCATGGTTCCCTTGTCTATAAATTTTAGAAATGTGACAGAATTATGCGTCTTGTTGCTTGATCCTCGTGTGTATTTTTGTCATTGATTATGAATTTTAATGCAATTCTATACTGCTGCCAGAAAGAATTTTGGTTGATCTCTATTTTATGTACTTTTGCTTTGTTTTTCTTAAGAATAACAGTATATAAAATAGTGATGTAACATTTTTCACTATGATTATTAGAGCATCCACAAAGATGAAAAAACTTATAGTTTCTTATCTAATAAATAAGTAAAAGTGTAAATTTAACTCGGTCATGCCAATCGTTCATGTTAGAGTGTAAATTTAACTCGGTCATACAACCTTTTGTTAGATACTACATTGGCCACAATGGATAAATGTATGTCGGAAATAATCCGGTGACTTTTCTTCACATTTTTCAATGATTTGTTTGTTGTCACATTCTTCACAAATATTATCTTCTATTATTAGCCATGGTTTTCTTATGAAACCCATTTGGGTGAATTTGCGGAGTATGCTTATATCTCTTAATGTCGTATTGAATAAGCTAAAACAGTGTATAAAAAGAATATGCCTTTTACTTTATTTAAATTTAAATTTATCCCTACTAAAATTCTACAAAATCCCTAACAATATTTCTATAGTTATTTTATTTATTGTATATTCTAACATAAAATAACAATAGTTCATTAATTCCAAATTCAAAGTTTTCTTTTGTATTTTCTTGTGTTTCAATTGTTTTTATTCTTTGTTGATTTGTGCTATTATGTAATTTTTGCCACATGTTTTTTTTGTAAAAATTACACACCAAATTGTACACAAAAAAGCCAAAAGAAAATATGCATATCAACACAAGAAAGAAAGTAAAAAAAAAAAAAAAAAAGATAAATACATAACACAAAACAACACAATATATTTTACACAATATAACACAAACCAAAAAAGTTACACAAAATACAAGACCCAAAACTGATTACGGTTACAAAAATTTAGGGGTAAACAAATAATACAAAGCTAAAATATTTATTTACACAAATACTTTTTTTTTTTGATACAAAGTAAGAAAAATAGATGGGTCATCTCCTAAAGACCAACCGACCTACGACATCCAAATGGATGAGGTAAACAACATCATCAGGTAGCTCTTCCTTTCCAGTTGAAGCATTGTGACCATGAAAAGCGAGTTTGTTAGCTACCGTGTTGATTTCCCTGAAGATATGAACGATACTGGATCGTGTGAAGCTTGAGATCAGAGTGGATATATCAGATATGATCATATCCGTCTCCCAAGGGGGGTCCAAGACCGGTTTATTGCGTTGATGAGCATCAGGTTGTCTCCTTCTATCTCGATTGATGAGATCCCCATCAGCGTGACCTTCTAAGACCTTCCCGAAGAGCAAAGGCTTCAGCCTCCAAGACTGACTCGGCATTACATCTTCCTTTTCCTGTAACCAAAGTACAACCCGCGTTATTACGAATGATGTAACCGAACGTATATTGGTTGCTATTGTTTCTAGATGCGTCGAAGTTGAGTTTGACAAAGTTATCTTTTGGTTTCTGCCATTTGATGTTTTTGCTTTTCCTTCTAGATTTTGTTTGAGGAGAATTATCCTTTGATTTGATATTTGCTTCATCCATTCAACAATTTGCTTTAAAGCAAATTGCTTAAAGGTTTGAGGCTAATTTTTTGTTTTGGAAGATAGTTTGATTTCTAGCCATCCAAATGTTCCACCAAATCATAACCAGTTGCTTGAGCTCTGACGAAGATAACGCTTTTTTTATTTGAATTAGCGACTCGTAAATGTTTTGTGTTGAAATATCGCATTCATTAATTAGTTTTGATATTTTAGCGTTGTCTATGATTTGATGTGTACATGGACATTCAAGGAAAAGGTGCTTAGCGCTCTCCGTATGATGATTGCAAAACACGCAGTGCATAACTACCGGGATTTTTTGTTTGTCAAGATTATCTTTTGTTGGAATTCCGTTTAGGGCTAACTTACACAGAAGTTTTTGGCTTTAGGTATCATGCTCATTTTCCATATCCAAGATTTGTCTTCAGTCACACCAACTTTCCGTTTTTGTATTATTTCCATTGTTGACTTTGTCGAGTACCAACCCTCCATATTAGCATGCCAATATACTCTATCTCTGATATTGTTTATAGGAAGATTATAATTCTTAATTCTATTGACAATGTCACTTGGGAGTATTGTGCTTAATTTTTCAACATTGCGTTGCATCCACATTCCATCAGAGATAAAGGCACTAACCGTCTCTAAGGGGTTAATGCTGGATATGTCAGATGCTAGCTCTAATAGTGGTTTTTTCAGTAACCACTTGTCCTTCCAGAAATTTATTGTTTTTCCGTCCCCTACTCGCCATCTTAGGCCTTTGTTGAAATCCACTTTGAGTTTGTTCAATTTCTTCCATTGCCAAGAAGTGTTCTTTCCACATTCATAGTTCCAAATGCATTGTTCACGAAGGTATTTTTCCTCTATTATTTTAACCCAAATATTATCCGGTTCTGCCATGATTTTCCATAGTAGCTTCATTTGGAGTGCTTTATTCATATCCTCAGCTTTTCTGATCCCTGTGCCTCCTAGGGATCTCGGTTTACAAATTTTGTCCTAGTTGATGAGCGGCCGGAAGTTTGGACCTTTGTTCTAGAAGAAATTCCTGTTAATTTTATCAAGTTCGTTGTGAATACTTGTTGGTAACATGAAGGCCTGCATAAGATGGCTCGGTTTCGCATTTAGGTTTGCTTTAATTAGGGTTTTCCCCTTCTTGTGAGAGTGACGATGCTTTCCATTTTGTAAGCTGTTGTTTTGATTTTTGGATAACAGTGTTAAAGATATCTTTATTTACCCTACCATTCACAATAGGGCATCCTAAATATTGTTCAATACTATTGGAGGAATTAATACCAAGAAGTGATTGGATCCTCCTTTTATTTGATTGTTCAACATTGTTAGATGTTTGAAACGAGGATTTATGATAGTTGATAACTTGACCCGAAACTTTACAGTAGTCACTAAGAATTGTCATAATCTTATTGCTAGCATCCGTTGTTGCTTTAGTAAAGATGATAGTATCATCCCGCAAACGCCAGGAATGGTATAATTGTGCCGTTTTTCGTAATGGGAAAGCCGATTGTCTTCGGGTTTTCTCTACTTAATTTTTGTATATTTCTAGCTAGGATTTCCGCTCCCAAATTGAATAGGAGTGGAGATAACGGATCGCCTTGTTGGATTCGCTTGTTTGGGGTACAATGATACTTGTTGGGGAATCATTTTATTAGTATCGAGTATGATACAGTAGTAATACACTCGTTGATCCAACTCCTAAATTTCTCGCTGAATCCGAATTTTTGGAGAACCTCTTTAAGGAAGTTCCATTCCATTTATCGTACGCCTTTTCCATGTCTAGTTTAACGCCATATAGCCTTCTTTTCCTTTCTTGGATCTAAATCCGTGAAAATTTCATGAGCTATGAGGACGTTGTCATGAATTGCTCTATTTTTTGTAAAGGCACTTTGTAATGGGTGGATTAGTTTTGGTAGGACTCGACCTAATCTACATGCCAAAATTTTGGCAATTATTTTGTAAACAATCGAGCATAAGCTTATAGGCCTATAGTTAGATGTTGTTGATGGTTTTCCACTTTTGGCAATAGAGCAATGAATGTGTGATTCAACTGTTTGAGAATTTTCCTAGATCTGCAGAAGCTCTTTACAGCTTTGATGACATCTGGTCCAATAATTTGCCAGTACTTTTGATAAAAATCAGCTGACATTCCATCCGGTCTTGGAGATTTATCACTACCAATATTAAATAAGGCATCTTTAATCTCCTTTGAAGAAAAGGGTTTTGTTAGTTCTATATTTTCTTTGTGTGTAATTTCTGGTAGGATAACCTGTCCTAGTTCTTGGAGTTTTGGACGGTCAATGTTTGTTGCATTGAAACGGGTCTTGTAATCGTTTATGAATTCCTCATTAATTTCGTTGTCCTTAGATATAATACTGCCATCATTTCTAGTTATGCTAGCTATTATTTTCTTATTTCTCCTCCCAGTGGCTTTTCTATGGTGGAATTTCGTGTTTTTATCTCCTAGACGAAGTTTAGTGGTTTTGGCTCGCTGCATCCAATATTTATTTTGGTAGTCCAAAATGCATTCTCGTTTCTTAGATAATCTGTTTATTTTGTCATTTGTTTGTTGATTAAAAGAAGTATACAACTTCTTTTGCAGTAGCTCGATTTGTTCATCGACAATTTTTAGCTGCTTATTAATGTTCCCAATTTTTCTCGGCTCCATTCTTTCAGCTTCTGCTTAAGGAGATTTGTTTTCTTTACAAGATTAAACATGTGTGTTCCGGGAAATTGAGTTCTCCAAGTTTGTTTAACTAGATTTTCACAATCTTGTCGTTGCATCCACATGGATTCAAATCTAAATGGCTTATTTTTAAATTTTGTTGACGTCTTTTGGAGATTAATTGAGATCATACAGTGGTCCGAGGTTATGAAGGCGTAGTTCCTGGTATGTAAACCAAGGTATTCTTGTATAACTGCTATATTTGCCATTGTTCTATCCAACTTTTCGTATGTGTTATAATTACCATCTCTTCTCTTTTTTCCACGTGTATTCGTTGCCTTTTTGTTGGAATATCATTGAGGTTACATTGATCAACAAAATGATTAAGTCTATCAAATTTATTATTAGTGATGGGAGCCCCTCCCTTCTTGTCGGAGGCTCTCGAATTTCATTATAGTCTCCTATGATTATTGTTGGCCTGTTCAAAGTTCTAACTTCCGTTGATAAATGTGACAAAAATTCATCTTTATTTTGTTCATTAGGTGGAGCATAGATCCAATAAATGTGTGTTTCGAATGACGAGAGAGGGTTTCTATGCTTGATTTGGATGTATATGTTGTGGATTTAATAATTTCTATTTTTTCGTCTCGGAGTTGATACTCTTTCCAGAGCATGCATAGGCCTCCAGAAAGGCCCATAGCAGGGATGAATAATATCTTAATCGAACCCTGCACTTTCCAAATTAGCTCATCGGGTTCAATACTAATCTTTGTTTCTGCCAATATTATAACTTGTATATGTTCATTTTTGCATGTTATGTTAAGGTCAGTCCAGAAATTCTTCTTTCGCATACCCCTACAATTTCAGAAGGCGATCTTCATTTATATTTATGTCTTAAGTTGGGTGGTAGTTTTTTCCCTCTTTTCCTACCTCGTTTTCAAAATACATGTTTGTAATAGTTTGAATTAGCTATGCTGGATTTACCAATACGCAAATGAATAATTGTCATTTGAATTTGTTTATACTCGGAAATAGTTTTTAGTTTTGCCAGCAACCATGCAGAGTTGCTTATGTGTCTGTATTTGCAGGGTTGATTTGTTCTATCGATGTTAAAATAACACCAAAACTTTGTTTCGAAACCCATGAGTTTTGTTTTGCTTTGTTCATTTTTCCATGATTAGCAATTCTAAGGATCACTGTAGAAAACTTGACAAGATAAAAAAAAACCAAAATTAAAGTTTAAAATAAGAAAACCACTAGCTATCCCCAAAAACTGCCAGCAACAAAACCTAGAAAATAAAAACACAAGCAATTCTAGCTGTTCAGACATCAAAGCCTGCAAGACAAATTCACAATAAATAGACCAGAAAAACGAAGAATCGGACCAGTTCAAAGGATCTGTAGCAATAAGTACAAGGTTCACAGTGCAAGCATTGGATCTACATACACAATTTAACCAATTAATTTTACAGCAAACTAATTTCAAATGGTATACTCGGGTATTATTTTGGCTTGTTCCCCGCCCTATATTCATGCAGTGTTCTATACTTTGCGTTGTTATGGTGTTGTCGTGCATTGCTTTCCCACAACTTTGCTTTCTTGCTCCACATGTGCAGTTGACAGTAGGGTTCATGGGTGCTACTAGCAGTAGAGCCTTTCCTGCTGTCACATTCTTTTTTTTTAACAGTTCGTCTTGCAAAGACCTTTTAGCATCTCTCTTTAGAACAGAAGGGAGTCTACAACCTTTTCTTTGGTGCTTACGTGTTGGAGGCTTATACCAAGCTTTGTTCCCCCAAGAGAATTGGTTTAGTTTGGGCGAGATCTTCTTTGCCTGAAGAGAAGGTTCACAACATATGTAACACAATTTATACTCCATCTCAAGTACGAACTAGACCATCTATACATAAAAAGCTCATGTTTATTGCAGAAGTTCATGTGACCACAACGTACTTTAGACCCGGGAAAAATTATTGAATTTTCATAAGAGGAACTGAGGGTTGGTATTGGTTACAAGTTGGCTATAAAAGAACTTAGTATGCCAAATAGCCACATAATGCAGGGATGATTCTGAGTTGCTTTTAGTATTCCTTATGCCTTGATTTAAAGGTTCGTTAATGTCTTGATTCTTAGATTTGAAACCACATTCAAGCCATGAATAGCAAGACATAGGTAAGTTACATATAGACCAACATTTAGTGCAGGAAGATAAACAGTTCGAGTGCAAACCAAATGTGCCATAAATACTTTTATTCCTAGAATTGGTAATGTCACGGTACACATGAATACTACACCATAGCATCCTTAGATAACTAAGCTGCATATTCTCACATGTGCAAAAGATTGCCAAATTCAAATTAATAATGTTCATAAAAATTACTAGACATATGGTTGCCAAAATCACATTGAAAAGGATCACAAAAGTAACTGGGCACCCAAAGGCTAGGTTTTGAAGCATTTGACTAAATGGTAGCATAGTTCGAAAATAATTCAGGAAATGTCTGTTATCATACACATGGCATAAACAATATTTCAAGTTAATGTTTCTACTTTTAGTCTTGTATGCATCAAAGAATAGGTCACAAAATATTTTTATATTTATATGAATTGTTCCTTTTATTCAAAGAGCATGGGTAATGAATGTTATATAGGTTGAGTCCAAGTTGATAGGTTCTCAAGGAAATTCGATTCACACATAACAATATATTGGCAAGACAGCACTTAATTTCAAGTTTAGTACCCAAATGGCTTAAATCAAGGTTAATCCTTTCACAATAATCATTAGACACATAATTTCTTAGGTTTGTTGTACAATAAGAAGCTTTAGAGTAAAGCATTTCATAGAAATCTAGAGGGTTCAGAGTTAACCTGATAACTTGTCTTTGTTCTTGGTTAAATTCGACCAGTGGTCTAGTTGGTTTCCTATAGGAATACAATTGTTGTTCTTCGAGCATATGTTGTCGTAAGTACCTTCACTTAAACAGACGATTGCCCACCAGAGCTTTGCCCCTCGATTGAAACCATAGCCTCCGTCCAAGGCAGTGAGAACAGTCGCCCACCGAGCTTTGCTCCTTGATTGAAGCCATGGCCGCCGTCCAGAACATTGAGGGTTTGGAGCTTCTTCCTTTCACTTCTTTTACTGATTTTCATCTAGAGTAGTATCAGATCTGGCATGTGGAAACTTCCGAAACGTTTGACAAAGGTTCTCTTCTTCTCATCAAGGACGCATTCCGTCGATTGATTTTTTTTTTACGGGCTTCTTTGATTGAGGATGGATCCTCTTGCTCTCGATCTTCGATCTTGTTTTGGTTCTAGGGTTTTTCGCGGCAGTCATGGCTGATTCTTTGTGTTTTGGGATTTTTGGGAAGCGCGTGGTGGAGCGTACTCTTGGGACGGAAAGAGGGTTTTCATTTGTTTGTATACCATGTATGAACTTAGTTATTTACACAAATACTTAATTACTCCTGATGTGCCAAAATTTTCAAATATTTGCCCTAATTCACTCGTTATAGTAATTAAAATAAGTTGAATCACAAGCTCAATTGAAAATATAAAAATATTACATTGTTTTTTGTTAGGGTAACATATACCTTTTTCTTATCACCCCCTTGTATCCAAGGTCACCTCCGTTATCATAGTGGTTATCAATATAGCTTTGCCCACGGCCACCAATATCACCATGACTTTTCCCACAACTATTATAGTGTCATTATGATCGTTACCCACATTCTTTTTCATTCTTGCATTTGTCTTGGGATGTCTTATCAATGGCATTGACTGTCAAAACTACTATAGATATTATGGGTCAAAGGTAGTGGCTTTTCATCAAGAGCTCATTGCTCTTCTCAACAACCAACTATACTTTCAAAAGGTCGGAATATCTCTTGAAGCCTCTCTTTGTATGTTATTGTAACAACGCATTTGTGACATGCATAGTGGTGAATGTTTTCTCTAGTATTTCTTGTTTGGTGATGGTATAACCACATAATCTCAATTGGGATGTGATCATGTGGATAACACTATTATAATCGAAGATGGATTGAAGTCTTGAAACCTTAAAGTGTTCCATTCATATAAAGCTTGGAGAGAATGACCTCTTTATGTCCATAACATTCATTAAAGTTTCCCACAAATCCTTAGGATTCTCCACAAAGATTCGATTTTGAGACTTTCATGGATGTAATGTAGGAATACAATTATTTTTTTCTTCTCTTATGGAGTGACATCATTGTTATCCATAATTGTTTGTTCAAGGTCAATTGTCTTAAGATGGACTAAAGCATATACCTTCCATTCAAGGTATTTTTAGCCCGATAAGTCAAGGATGTCAAACTCTCTTTTTTTTTATGCTTGTCATTTGGTTACTACATAACAATTATAATTTATGTCAATATTAAGCAAGTGTGAATCTTGTGTTCATGATAAAAAAACTGAGATGTAAGGTACTTTCATATGCATGTAGTTATCATGTAGATGAATTATACCAAGTATTAAAGAATGCATGTAGAGTGTTAGTAGGTGGTGTATGTGAGAGTGATATTTAGAAAGATAAGATAAGTATTATATCGTGTGACAAAAGTAAGAAATCATACAGATAAATGAAATTATAAGAACAAAGAATTAAATCTAGTTATTTTAACTCTTTAATCTATCCATCCATTTTACTTTCTTTCACGGTTCTTATCTTCTTCCTCCGTTTCTCCTAATCATCATATTAGATCAAAAAAATAATATGATGGCCAATGATACTAGTCGTCGGTTTATTGCTGAAAACAATCGATTTTAAATCAAGCTTTTCATTTGCTTTGTCCTCATTTACATTATCATAATTAAATATCATAATCATAATTTAATGAGAAGTCTTTGTTCATAATTCAAGTGGTGAAACACATGGAATTTATTGTGGGATTTTTTGTTAAAAGAGGTGAGTAATTCTCACTTATTTGTATCTTATCATAAATAAAAAAACAGATGGTTTTATTTTGACAAGAATTATTTTAGATCTTATGACATAATCACGAATTTCTGATGTAGAGTTCTCAAATTTGGAAACCTACAAAGCATACTAGTCAAACTCAACACTATCTCCATCTTTGTTTGTTGACATCTTAAAAGAAATGAGTTTGGACCAAAATCTAAGTTTGAGTTTTTGTTTGTAAATAGTTGGAAGCCACTTTATCTATATTTATAGAGTTTTAATTCCTCAATGTTCAAATTCAACGTTTATAATTATGAACATTGCTCCATTGTTCGAACATACAACATTTGGGCACACCCGCAATGAGCCTTTGGGAGGCAGTTACATTAAGCCCCACGGTCACAATCCTAGTGCACCACTTGGTTCAATTATAATATGCATGTTTAGGTAACATTATATGGGTAAATAGAAGTCCGAATAAAAATGGACGAAATGGGAAAGTGGGCTTCTACTGTATAATTGAGTATCGTTAAGACTCTTTAGTTTATTAGGTAATTAATAGGCCCCTCTTAATTATTTATAAAGATTAGTTGTAAGGGTTAATTGGTAATTTTAATTTACAAAAGCTCAACCTAATCTATTTATTAAAGTCCAGGCCCCAATCGATTTACACAAGCCCAGGCCCACTCGAGGTACACAATCTCAGACCCTCCCTCTCACCCTTATACCAACTAGACTAATTGAACTTGATAATCTATTGTTATTTTCTAAAGTTATTCCCAATGTCTACATACACAAACTAGTGTTACATAAACATAATGTCGAGTTACACACAAGCTCCGAGGTACACAAGTTACGTCGAATTACACAAGCCATGTCAACTTACACAAGGAACGTCGAATCGAGTTACACAAGGTACACAAGCCAATCGAATTACACAAACTAGTGTTACATAAACATAATGTCGAGTTACACACAAGTTCCGAGGTATACAAGAACGTCGAGTTACACACAAGCTCCGAGGTACATAAGTTACGTCGAATTACACAAGCCCTCTTAATAATCATTCGATTTACACAAGTCTTTCGGTTTACACAAGCCTTTACACAATCCCTCTTAAACAATCCTTTACACAATCCCTCTTACACAAGCCTAAAGTCAAACGGAACGTTAGGGTTTTAGGGAAAAAATCCAAAGGTTAAACTTTGATTGTCATCGACTCTCAAACGTTCAACTATGTTACGCACTTCTTGTCAGGTGACAATCAGATGTTTGGCTTGGGCTTTGTTTAATCCAATAGGCGCTTTCCTGTGACAGTCAAATGTTTGGCTGACTTTGTTCAATAATGAACAACAATGAAAAATCAACAATTGCAAAACATATCAGCATATTGCAAAAACTCAAACTGAATTTGGCATAATTAATTATCTAAAACATCAACAAAAATTCTAAACCATAATTTAAATTTTGAATGGTTTAAACGTTCTTACATACAAATCTCATCCTCCACATTGCTTTGAAATCTCATGAACATGGAAAAAAAATCTCGATGACCTTCACTATGAGGAGTAGAGCATCTTCGTGGAGGCTGAATTCCACGTCAAAACCCGCAAACACAAAACGAAGATTTCACAAGCCAAAACACAAATTTCATAAGCGAAAACAAGGAATTATTTGGTTGGATCAAGTTATGGAGGGCGGGAAGAGCGCACTCTACGAAGAAGAGGGAGGGAAAGGTTTTTGAAGGAAAGCCAAAATGCAGATTCATAAGCGAAACCCCATTAGAGTAAAGAGTGAAACTCCTATTTAAAAAATGGATTATGTCATAGCTTTTTTTTAGGTAAAGGTAAATTCACAAAAAAAAAGTGAAAGAATATGACCGGGTTCGTTGAGACTCAGTCATACTAGAATAACAAGGTTTATGTACATGCCTGCAGCCAGAGGCCTATGATCTAAACAACATCACAAAGAGTACTCCAAAGAGGAATACAATCCTCTTGGACATACTTACAACCCTAAAGCTGATAAAAAGAGAGAGCAATCAAACCGGAAAAGCTTATGAATCTCATCCACTTTCGGAAAAGCCATCAGCAGATAAGGCTTACACAAGCCTAACGTGTGCCAAAAATCTCAGGACAATGGCCAGTTCACCTTCGGCAAAGCCATCAGCAGATCAGAACCAAGCCCGGTACAAATATCTATAGCAAGTACATCAAAGTATGAGCAAATTACCACTCCGATGAAAACCAATTCCTATGATGTAATCTTCTCTGTAACTTCTGAAGGGAACGCCTCATGTAGTAGAGTATAAACATGGGTCCTGATCAACCGTACAAGAATATATATCGGTATTCTGTTATGGTCAAATATCAAGGCATTCCTAGAATACCAAAGGCAGCAGACCGTAGCAGAAAATAAGAACATCATATATAGATCTGCTCGTCCAACTCCTGCCATGTACAATATGGGCCAGCCAAACCAGTACATCCGATCTGGTGGTGATATCATCCGGAAGCCCGAAATCCGTACCAACCTGTCTCCAAACCTCACGTGCTATGTGCAACCAAAAATCAAGTGGTCATGAGAATTACTCTTATTCGTGCACCAGCTACAATTAGAGTCTATACCAAGGAACTGCAATATGTCTTTGGTAGATAATCTGCCAATAATTGTCATACATAGGATAAAGCAGTGTTTTGGCATATTGCCCGGATCCCAAACAACTCTACACCAATCCACCTTCGCATCTCGTGGTCTAAGCATCTCATAGGCCTCTGTCACACGAAATCTTCCTCCTGACATCATGACTCAAGTATCTCCCTCAAGGGTATCTCCTCATATGTAAAGGCAAACATCTCATCTCTAGCATAGAGAATTGCCTTAATCAAAAGCGAGTCCGAGGGGTGGCAATCTAGTGCTCGCATCAGTGATGTATATGTACCTATGGTGAATCCATCTAACCCAAAGACTATCTCGCTGAGCATGAATGTGCCAGTAATACTTACACATAAATGCTACATGCTAGGACCTAAGATCCAACAACCCTAAACCAACCTCCGTCTTCGGTAAGCATACTCTAGACCATGTAACCTGCGACCAACTCCATAAAAACTGCATGTAGAGGCCGGTAAGTCTATCCATCACCAAAACTTGGACATGAAGAAGGGTTAACCAAAAGTTCTCTATACCCTGATCAACTCTAGATGTCCAGCAAAAGAGGTGGCGTTTTGTTCCATGATGAGAGGTGCTTCCCAATCCTATCAATGAGCGGAGATTAATCCCCAGATCGAAAAAAATGGTAGGTGAGATGGGAACCCTCGGATATCCGAAAGAGAACTCTCCAATAGAAAAACTCGATAACTAGGTCAACTCATACGCCTCCTTCTCCGATATAGGTGCTAGGAAGATAGAAGACTTGGGTAGGCTAACAGCTAGTCCCGAAATCCTCTCAAACCTACGAAGACACTCCAACAAGGTATTAATAGACACTCTGTCTCCCTGGAAGAACAAAAACCACATCATCAGCGAACATCAGATGAGAAATCCTAAGCTCCTTAATTACAATGCTTGTGAAATAGGAATCGAACCTTAGAAGTCTCCTCCCAGATCATCCTCGAAAGGAACTCCATGCAAATAACAAACAAGAAAGGTGAAAGCGGGCATCCCTGCCTCAACCCCCGACTTCCTTGGAAGAACCTATGTGAAGTTTTGTTAACACAGATTGAGTAAGACGTCGTAGTGACGCGCTCCATCACCAGTCAATAAACCTGGACGGAAACTGCAACTCCATCATAGCAAAGCGTAGGAACTTTCAAGAAATCGTGTCATAGGCCTTGGCTAGATCAATCTTCATGAAACACCTTCTACTATCCTATCGCACATTGTATCTCCTCAAGAGCTCTTTGACGAGGAATACATTATGTCATAGCTTTGCTTGTCCTCTTCGTCTCCAGTGGAATCCAGATCTAGCTTCCACGGATAGCCATGGCACATATCTCTCCATCGTCGACGATTGCCATTCTTCAGATCCGAGCAGTTGCCTTTTTTCGCCACCTCCATATCAGAGAATGCCCGTCTTCTCCGCGCAGATCACTCTCGTTCCTCCCTCCCACGACTCCGGCGAGGCCCCTTGTTCCTCGCTTGCACGAGCAGATCGAAGTTGTGGAGGGCTCCTCTAAGATTAGGGTTTCGTAAACCGATTTTGGGCTGCGAGAAAATCCAAAATGAAATTGAGGGGTTTTATAGGCTCCCTATTTTTTCTATTTAATCTTCTACCCTTTTCATTATTTATTTTTTTAAACTTAAAAAATTAGAAGAACCTAGTTTATATCAACGATATAAAAAAACTTCTTTACCCATCGTTTTCAATAAAAATTAAAGCAAAAATAAAGACTCTAAAGCAAAGACGGTAAAAGTACATCAAATAACCAAATACAAGATCACATCAATATTCCATTATGAAATCAGAAAATGAGATAAGCATCCACAAACCACAATCATCCTTCTTCTAAAGCAAATACCAATTTTAGGCTTTTTCAGCTCCTAAAAGCTATATTTCGTGGGCTATATTTGCCCTCTCCAAAAGATAACCTTTCACAGCTTTTTGGACCATCTCACCTCATAAGCTCCGAATTTTAATAAAGCCCATCTATCAATTCATAAAATCATTATCATTTCATTAATCATATTTAGTATTTATATTCTCTCTAGTGAGGATAGATTGGACTATTTGCATGGCTTGAACAAATTGTGGTAATCATAATAATTAATTACATATTATCAACAGTTAATCAAATAAATCTAATAATTGATATCTGAAGTTGCAGCTATTTGTCAACGGTGAAGAAAAACAAAGTGAAAATGACAATGAAATGTGAAGAAGCCATTGAACAAGTTGGAAAAATGTACAAACCATTTGGATTTACCTGCTTGGTTTTGTTTTCCTAATTAGCATGCCCCTGTAATTTCTGGAAACAAACATACAAATATAATAACATTGTCTCCTAAGATATCTGCTACATAATTCATTAATTATTTGCTGATTAAAACCCAAAATTCAACCAGAAGAAGAGAAAGACCCATCTCCAGAACCCATGCTCACAGACTTCAAGTTCAAACCATTTCCATTCAGCCCTTCGCCGCCGTTTTCATTGCCGGCCTGCTCACGATTGACGCCGTTCATATAATCACCGTTAACGTTATTCTCTTTCCTCCGAGGGTGCTTTTGTTGTTTGTGCATCCAAACCTTCAAAACCTCCTTCCCAACTCCGATCTCCTTGCAAAACCCTTCAATCAAACCCTTTTCAATCCTCTGTAATTTCCATCCCAATTTCTCAGAGAACTCATACATCTTCTCCTTCTGCTCCTGGCTAAATTTCGTCCTGAATCTCTTTTTCCCGGTGACTGGAGAGCCCGTCGCAGGAGAAATTATCGCCAGATGGGACTCGGAGCGGTTTTCTTGAGAGACAAGTGGTGACCGGAATAGAAAGTTCTGGTTGCCGGAGTAACTGTCTCCGGCACCGGATCTCGGCGGCGATGGAGGGCTGGATCATCAGGGTCTCGGCGGGAAAGTTGCGGTGGCAGCCGCAGGCAGCGCAACGCAGGTCGGTTGTAGTCTGCTGCATAAACTCGCAGCAGCCGTCGAGAGCGTGACCGCGATTCCAGCGGCGTGGTTTCTCATACACTCTTGTATGATACCGGCGATGGCTCAGCGGCATTGGGGATGGCACAATGCGGGCGTTTTAAGCTACCGTTGCCGTTACCGTTGCCATAGGCTAAGAAGGCCGTGGACTTAGTGGCGTTGGCGGTCCTGGGTGGTGTCTCGATGTCGGAGTCCAAGGCGGTGACGTCGACTGGGGTTAGCTCCATCGCCATGGTTAAACTCAAAAGCTTTACATCAACTGTGTAGAAGAAATGGGTTTTTTTGATTGATATATAAAAATGAAAATCTGGGTTTGAAATTTAAAAAAGGGTGTGGGTTCGTTTGTTGGATTGAGGGAGACTGGCGGTCAGAAGGGAGTAATGTAGGGGTTAGTTGTGGGTAGGAAGCAATAAATATGTCCAACTCGAGGCCACAATACAAGGGTATGGGCACTTTGAAATATCTCCCTTCCATTTATACCCTTTAATTATAATTAATATTATATTTTTCATTTCATTATTCTACATTTATACAAGACGGTTGTTAATTGAATCCGTAATAATCTAATTGGTTAGGGATGCCTCACCGTTCACATCTCATCCAAAAATGTACCCATCCTCGGATTTGTTTGGAGATTGGAAGATGTATTTGTCTTTAAAGGATCGGATATCCGTTTTCATATATCGAGGAATTTTAATACCATTGATTTTGATAAATATACTTTTCTTGTTCGTGATTTTTTTTATTAAGTCCTTAGTTAATTTACTCAATAAATGATATTGGTGTACCTAACGTGTAAACATCGACATTAATAATAGTCGATTGATGAAATATATGTTGACAATATCGTTAATGGCAATAGTCAATCGATGATAATTAATTGTTGACAATATCACTAATATCAATACAAATGATAACAATATTGGTGATTTTCGTTGATGATAGTATAGTTGACGACATCTTAGTTAATAACGATGTTTGGGTGACAACATAATTTAAAATTTTGAATATTTGATGATGATACCGTTAATGATAATACAATTTATGATAACCTTAATCATTCGACAAATACAATTATTGTGTTCAAATTGATGACAATGATAACAATATTTTTAGAAGAATTTTTTTAATTATATATATATAGTTTCCCTTAAATTTGTTTGTTATTAATTACATGTTACCGAAAGAAATAGTATTTTATGGGTTAAAACTGAAGTCTGTTTAAGACTTCAAACCGTAGAAAAAATTAGTTGTAATCTATGAGTGAGGCGAAGTGGACCACCATTCAAAAGATTCAAGATTATGGTTTTTGTTTAACTAATATAATATTGTAGTTTAGTATCGACAAATGATCCTGATTAACGAATATTTTGGTTAATGATTTGGAGGAGATATTGTTGACGTGGCAGTGGGAAGGTACGAGAGAACAAAAGTGACATGACCACCACTACATAAATACAAGGCTTATGAATAACGATACCATCAAGATTTGGTTAATCCTTCTTCGACCACACCCTTCGTTTTTAAAATTTAATTTTTGTATATGTCGGGTGACAAAAGGCAATAAATTAATAGGATAAATATTGGGTAACAGTAATCAACAACCTTTTGTCAATAGCCCGGCCATGTTTATCCACGTTTAACTATGGAAATAGATTTTTTGGGATGTACTTTCTTCTCTTATTTTTTAATACACAAATTTTAAATTCATTATTATAAATAAGAATCAAGGTTTCGATATTTTAATAGGATAAATATATGAAAATTTTGATTGTAAAATGAGAGCAATGTTTTCATATTTTTATCATGGGTATAAGGTGGAAGTGGGTATTTATGGGTATTTATATGGGTAAATGGGTGGAATGATGTGACTTGTAGGGGGGTGTGATTGATTGATTTATATTTAATGGGAAAGTAAGAATGGGGTTGGAAAATTGTGATGAGGGTGATTGAGTTGAGTTGTCGGGTAGGGTAATAGAGTTATAGTAGAGAGTAGAGTCTATATATGTATAGGTACTAGGGAGGTGGGGGACTACTTGTCCTTTCTCACTACACCAAACTTAATCCAATATGGCTCTTTGATTACTATTTTTAAGATTGGTATCTCATCTTTCAAATGATATATATAAAGACACATTTTTACATTTACAATGAGGACTCCGTATGCACACAAGGATCATGCGCATGCGGACTCCACATGTGGCCGGGACCAGATGCAACATGCGCATCGTGAAGCAAGAACTCTCATCTACTAGGCATATAAATATTAGGGGTGTAAATGGGATGGTGATTCCCCGAAATTCGCGATATTATCTGTCATGGGGATGAGGATGGAGATTTTAAACGGCGACGGAAATAGGGATGGAGAAATTTTTGATTCCCCCGCTTGGGATGAGGACGGGATGAAGATAGGGGTATCCACCCCACTCCCCGATTAGAACTGAACCCATTGGGGAACCCGACGAGGAACAGGATGGGGATCCCCGACGGAAAATCTGCCGGAGATACATAAATATATAAATTGTTCTTATATTAGATTTTCATTGTAGTTTCAAGTTTAATTTAAAAAGTACCAATAATTACTAAAATATCAAACTATATAAACTTTTGTACTTCAAGACACCTCGTCCCTACTTACACAAATGTATTTTAAAAAATGTATTTTAAGTTTAAATATTTTTTTGATAACTATATGTGTAAATTATCCTAATGTTGACCTATAATAACTTGGTTTTCGATCATATAAGGATAATTAACACCCTCGTGAAAATTTTAAATATGTCATGAACGTCAAATCACAATGATCAAATGTATGACACCCTACTTGTTATGTTTTTGTATGTGTCTGACTTTCTCAGATATGTGTTTGGATGTGCAACATAAATCCTATACCGTAAAATTAAAACGATAAAAAATAATAGAACACTTTATCTTGATATCGTGATTCAAATGTTGTTAAGATATACTTATTTTAGTTTATACTAATTTGTACTACGAGTCTCGATCCTACTTGAACGAACAAACTTAATATATACATAATATACCAATACTTTGACCAAATGGATAAGGTGATGTTTTAAACAACCAACTAACTCACGTTAACATTTTAATTAAAAATGTATATTAAGATAATAAATAGACATTTATATTGTAATCATGATCTCAAGGTTAGTTCATGATCGTTCCTACTTACACAAAATATATTTTAAAAATACAATTTTGTACTTTAAGACTTAAGAGTATCATATTAATTTGGTTTTTGATCATACGATCTCGTGAAATTTCTTAATACGTCATAAATGTCAAATCACGACGATCAAATTCATGACAACCTACATGTTGTGTTTTTTACGTGTGTATTAATCCCAAATACATGTTTTGGTGGTGCAATTTAAATCCTAAACTGTAAAATTAAAATAATAAAATAATACAACATTTTATCTTGAGATCGTAATCTAAATGTTATCAAGATATAATTGTTTTAGTTTACACTAGTTTGTACTACGAGTCTCGATCCTACTTGAACGAATGAAACCTAATATATACATGGTATACCTTTACTTTGGCAAATTTCTATTTTTAAAAGAAAAAAAAAAGAATTTTCTTCTCTTTTTTCGTGTTTTCTTATTTATTGTAACACCCAAAATCCGTAGGACTCGAGGTGCTACTAGGCTAGGATCTCACAATGGATCCTGACCCTAGCCTGACAACAAGTTCACTGATCTTACAACAAGGCACAAATAGATTAAATACAAAACCATAAAAACTGGAATAAAGTATCAAAAGGTTTATACAAAATATTGCTGAGTACAATTAAAACATACATATCTACATGATCAAAACATCCAATCCCACGAGAACGACCCAGTGTACGGAGCCCTCGGCAGATCACCCTCTCTGGATCACTCTGCAGTTCTCCTAACCTGCAAAGATCTACGACACGGTATGAAACCATTAACTAACCATACACATATATATAGAATGAGCATAAGCACAAACACAAATCAGAAATATTAAACATTTCATCATGATATCACACATTTACCCAGTTCATTATCTTTATATAAATGGTCCAACACACGAATCGTATATATATAGATATCAATATGAACATATGTGACAAGGAATATAACCCTCGCCTCTCGGGATGTTGCCATCTGGAGTGGTGATCTGGTCACACTTCCCGTGTACCTTATGGGAGTGGAGCAAGTGCCCGTCCCACTTCCAAATCTGGCCTGTCCGTAGAGAACCTCCATGTCTCCACGCGGGATGACAGGGCAAAGCTGTCACAGCCCTACAATGGGCAGTCACTATACCATAGATCGGTAAACATCATAACGCATGCTATCAAGCATAAACATACACCACTCATGCAACACCCAATATAGGGATGACAACTAAGTAAGTCCTATGGACTTACCTCAACCTCGGAAAGTTTCAACTCAACTCAACTCAAACGGCTCCAACTTTGGAGATCAACTGCCTAAACAAAGCATAACAACATATATCATACTCATCCATCACAAGGGTCACACCTAGACCCAAGGAGTCCATAAGGATCATAACCTAACTCGTAAACCTCAAAGCCATAACTGGCATAAACGATAACATGATCAATCTCATTCTATCCTCATACACATACTTAGCATGACACTAACCCTCATACTAGGAAAGGGAAGGATCTACCTTACTCTAGGTAGAACCGGAACAAAACGCACCTGCGTGACACAAGGGACGCAGGGGCGGAAAGCGGGCAACCGCAGGCGCGGCAAAACTCGGCCGCGGGCGCGGTGACCGTGACCGCAGGCAAGCGCAGGCGCGGAAGAACGCGGGCGCTGACACTGGGTTGTTGCCGCGGGGCGGCAGCTTCCAGCCGCGGAGGCGGCGACGATGCAGAGGCAAATCCCGCGATTCCTCTTCGGCTATTCCGTGATCAATTCACGTCTTCTCTTCACCAAAACCAAGCATATACATATACATAAACATACCAACATCAATACCCTTAAACATGCATCTTATCCTAAGCTAGGAAGATGGAATCAAGGAAAGAAATAAGAAGAAGCAAGATCACTTACCACCTTGTGGTCCTAGGCTGCAGGGAGAGATCACACACCTTAGTAGCTGGCCTCCAAGCTCAGCATACACACATCCATCATCAACATCAACATCAAGCCACACAACTCTTCCAAACTCTAAGGAAACTCAAGCAAGATCAAGGAGGAGAGGAGGAGAAGCAAGGAGAACGAGAGAATGCTGAAGAATTGAGGTAAAACCCTTGATCACGAGCCAAGGAAAGAATAAGAGAAGGAAAGGGTAAAGCACGAGTCAAAGGGTCCACAAAAACGGTTGCAGCCGCAGGAAACCGCAGGGCGGTTCCCCGAGCCGCAGGAGCGGGAACCCGCAGGGGTGGCACACCCACCCGCGGGTGCGGATAGGCCACATCTCGGCCAAAACTAATCTCGGTCCAAGAACTAGGCTCTTACATTTATATATAGTTAAAAAAAAGTAAGACTTTTGTATTTTATGGCCTAATTTCACGTTTATCATGCGAGTTAATGTTTTTGTCAAACTCATGAAATAAAAACGGGGATGTTTACAAGAAAACCATAAAAATTTTAAAATGGAGAAAATTAAACGGGAGCGGTGATTCCCCGATAAGATGAATATCCGACGGGGACGAGGATGGAGATAATATTAGTACCCGAACGTGGATCGGGATGGGAACGAGGGAATTATACTAAATGGGGATGAGAATGAATAGATTACTCCCCGCTCCAAATCTGATCCACTAACACCCCTAATTCAAATTCAGAATTCTTAGGGCGCATGCGCAATCAACATGCATCTTATAAGGTACATGCTGCCCTGGATATGCGCAACCCGATTCCCTTGTCTCTTTTGCGTTTTTTGGGTTGCCTGAATAACATTATTCTATATTTATTTATGATCTAATCTATTACGATAGAAGGCGATATACTTAATTATAAATATACAAAAATATTGAGCTAGTAGAGTAAAATGAGTAATATGATTGTACATCCAACCTTATATATAACAATATTAAGTGTTTATTAAAAAAATTATATCATAAATAGTTTTGATTTTTTTAATATAAATATCATAAGTGATAAAATGGTATAAATATGACATCCGTGTAATATGATTTTCCGTAATTTTCCTCTTTTGTAAAAAAAAACATTTGTCTATTGCATTATTTGAATTTTTTTTAGAATTTAGTCTTTCTAAATATATAATATCTCATAATACATATTAATATTTTATTCATGCATAATATTTTTAAAATAAAATAAAAATAACAAGGTGGCATAACCTCAACATGACATGTGGAAAAAATGCGAGGTGGCTTAATATAAGGATGACATGTGGCGAATTTAACGTGGCAATGACATGTTAAGATAACCACTTCTGTTTTAGTATTATATAGTAGATTACACAAAATCAACCCTTATTTACCTTGTTTTCCACTTAACCACCTCTTATATATTTTTTTTCATTCAACCACCTCTTATTAATATCAATTAACCACATGTTTCTCATTCCCGTCTAAATTCCGTCAAAATGTATGGTTTCATCAAAATTTTTTTATATTTTTTGTGAAAGAAAATAATTTTCCTGCAAACACACTAAAATATCTATAAAAAAAAGAAGAGTAATAATAGTGTGTTTGGTAAGTGATGTAGATTTTTAGAAGATTAATGTAGATGGACATTGTAAGAGATTAATTAATCTTCAATATCCCTCTCACCTGAGAGGGGTTATTTTTTTTGAGATTATAAAATATTATTTTCACTCATATAAGCGATTTTAATAATGTCATCTACAATCTCCATCTCTTACCAACACACGCTCTAAAATATAATTCTTCAATATAATCTATATTAACACCCAATTATCACTTACCAAACACACCCTAAGTCATGTTAATCCGTCCAATGGGTACCTACTAATCCGATCCATTCTCGGAAAGCTCTCATGCTTCTCAACTTTTGTAACATGATAATTTGATGTATCTAGTCTTTCTTTGCTTCCATCATTGGCTTCTTGTAATCGAATCTCAATCCAACTCCCTTTTCCCTCTAATTTGATTCATTTCTTGTAATCCATTATCGGTTCAATATCTTTTTTTCCTTCTAATCTGATTTATTCGCAGTTAAACTTTTCAATTATTGTACTCTGTACGGTAATTATAGACAACTAATTGATTCTTATGACTTCAAGTATTTCATAACTTGGTTCATAGTAAAAATAGTTGAAAGTTGTGAGGAAGTCTTGGTCTTTAAGTGACCAAAATCTTGAACTTGTTTTACTGGTCCCGAAATTTCAAGACCAGTCCTTCACGCTACCGTTGAAGTTGCTCATAACGATCGAGTGTGTATAGATTCAGCTTCTTGTACTAATTCTAAGCATTGTTGCGCACCAAGTTTTGGTTTCGATTCTTTTACTAATATTCGCTTTTAAGACCTCGTTTGTTTGTGGATATATTGTGTCTTCATCTTCCCCATTTTTTGAAATCAATTTGGCCATGCCAACAACAAATGAATCGACTTTTTTCTCGTTTTATGAATGAATAATTTTTGGTGGACCAAACTAAAAAAAATGGACGGAAATTTAATGTAAATAAGAAAAGGGGGTTGATTGCTAACATATATACTAATAGAGGTGGTTAAATCGAAAGAAGAAGAAGAGGTGATTAAGTCAAAAACAAGGTAAATAGGAGGTGGTTATATGTAATTTACTCTTATTTTAGATCTACAAATAAAATCAATGTGTATTTAAAAATACAAATATTCTAATTTCCTAAGTTGTTTCACTTCCTACATAATGATAGTTTATGCAATCATCTTTGTGAAGATGAAGATCATGCAAACTAGGATTCAAAAGAAGAAAATTGTATAAACTATATACAAACTATGTTTCGGAAACATATGTGTTTTTGGATTTTTTCAAAAAAATTGCTTCTATTGTCTGCTTTGAGAAAGATATTTGCCCTATAATTCGTATTTATAGTCAGATGTTCTCAAGCTAATGTAAAAAAACATTCATATGTGTACTAAACTATAATGAACATGTGTAATATATATTGACACATAATTACAGTGAAGTGTAATGGATACGCGTACTCAATATTAAAAATCACGTGTAGTGTAGTGTAGCTGGTATATGCAATAATTTTTATCGGATATGTGTAGTATAGTGTAAGTGACATAAGTAGTCTGTATTAAAGATCATGTTTAGTGTAGTGTAGATGATATGTGCACTAACTTGTACTAAATATCTACAATGTAGTGTACGTGACATGTGCAATAACTTGTACTGAACATGTGTAGTGTAGTGTAGGTATTATGCACTAACTTGTATTGAACATGTGTTGTGTGGATCATATTATTCACACTCATTAATATAGATCATGATTGCTTCTTGATTTTAGTGAATTCCAAATCCAAACACGGGACAACAATAGTAACCTTGACCAAATCCTAGTAGAATTATATAAAAAGAAAAATACAAATCGTCCATGAGAGTAAAAGAATATCCAATTAATGGGAAAAACGTTTAGCCCCATTTATAGAACTAAACTTTTACGGATCAAAACTTGATTCTAGAGACACATGATTAGGTTTCTTCCTTAGAAATCATCACGTAAATGTCATTTTCCTTGGAGTAAAAAAATCAAAAAAAAAAACAAATCCATTATAGGTGTTAAAAAATTAGATCTTTTTCAAGGCATCTAGGAAGCCATTAATCCAAAATTTGAAAACATCTTAACGGAGGTGGCAATGTCGTTGTAATCAATACTATTAAAGGCTTGTGGCATTGTCTTGGACAAATTAAAATTATGATTGTTGACATCCTTTTAGAACTGAATAAATTCAAATCAGTTCACATTGCGCATATTTTTCGAAAAATAAACAGAGTTGCTGACAGATTTGTCCACCTTGGACACCTTCCTCCACCATTTGACTATTTTGAAGATTATGAACTTAATGGTCTCATCCGTAAGGATGGTATATGATGGACTATATCCCAGGTGTAATCCTTAATTCTTTTCCTTTTAATAAAAGTATAGATGATGTGTAGTGTAGTGAAGTGTAGGTAGTATGTGCATTAACTTGTATTGAACATGTGTAATGTAGGTGATATGTACACTCATTAGTATAGATCATGTGTAGTGTAGTTTGATGCATGAGTGAAGTGTAGTATAGGTTATATGTGTACTCATTAATATAAATCATGTGTAGTCTAGTTTGATGCATGAATGTAGTATAGTATAGGTGATATGTATACTCATTAGTGTAAATCATGTGCAATCTAGTTTGATACATGAGTGAAGTGTAATGTAAGCGATATGAATTTAAATATTTGCACATATTGGTATATGATATTTCACATATTAATACAAAGTTATGCACATATGAAATTAAAAATAGAGAAAAAAAGTTGTAATTTTTTTATTAAAAAACAAAGAAAACATGTGTCTAACATATGTGTTCATTAATGACAACAATATAAATAACAAATGGAAAAATGAGTGACTTATATTGGTTCTTATTTCTCACCATAATGAATATTCTCATTTGATCACAATCCTATATGTGCAAAGAACATGTCTAGTATAGATGATACTTTTTTTTTCCCGATATGTGGCTAGCACAAGTTTTCACTAGCATAATGAGCACACATATCACATATACTACACTACAAAGTTAAAAAAATTCCCAATTTTTTCTATCTAATTATAATTTCATATGTGCATAACTTTGTATCAATATGTGCACTAATTTATATATATCTGTAGAAATTTCAATTTCATTTCCCCTATATTACACTCGACTCATGTATCAAACTAGACTACACATAATTGATGAGACTGAAGCCTGAAGTGTTAACCTCATGTATCGCAAATACTTACAAGACCCGCAATAGTATAGAGAGTCTGGATCAGATACATGGAAGACGATGTCTCACTTTGTCGACTTAATGAAGAAATTAAACCAAAATCAAACAATAAAGTAAACTGAATATATAAATAAATGGAAAGACTAACTGCACGGCGATAAAATTCACAAATGCACGACGTTTATGAGAACCGTAGCCACCACGGTTTCGGAAACCGTAACCGTAAAAAAATATCCACGGTCATAGTTTCCGGAAATGTGGCGGCTACGGTTCCCGAAACCGTGACATATTTACTTTATAAACTTTACCAATATAGAAGTAGAAGGTTCTAGCCAATAATCCATCATAGTCCAATGCATAAACAAATCTCTATTCACCTTGGAACCACAAAAGTTCTAGCCAATAATCGACATAATAAAATCACAAATCAAGTCAGAGAAAGAATGCATAAAAGATGAATAACAAAAGGGGGAAAAAAGTACTCAACTTTATTAACTCGAAAATCAGCAAAATAATGAATCCCATTATTGCAAAGCGTATTTGAACGGAATGTAAATGGAAAGGCTGAATCTTTCTCTAAAACTAACAAAGGTCTAACAATGGTGGAAGGTAGAGAAATGAGGGAGCAAGGTAGGAGACAACTTCTCCTTAGGTCTAAACGAGAATGAATCTAACTCTCAACGTATGACGTGACCTTTAGGAAAGTATCGGAGCTTTCCTTTTATACCCAACAACCTGCCGAAAGACACAGGTTGGGCTAAAAAGTCCGAAATAAAATAAAACCGACACTTAGGTACGAATCTCGGGTGGAATCTCAGCCGAAATCGGTCTTGGTCGGGGCCGAGATTTTTTCTTCGAACTTCGATTCTTCAGCGTCTTGGGATCTCGGTCAAACGTACATGGATCTCACCGAGATGTCGATCGAGATGCTTTGACAGAAACTTGAGTCACTGGCCAAGATGATGCTATCTCGACCGAGATAACTTCCTATGGTTGAGATCTTGTCCTGGCATGCTGATCTCGGTCTAGATTAGTGACTAATGTGCTCCAAATCCGTCTCTTGTCTTTCTAGCTCGACTCCTTTTCCTTTCCTTCGCTCGTATGGTCGCTTCTATACATCCACTCCGAGGCTTGATCCTCAAATACATCGTTTTAGCTCCGAAATGTGTCAAATCACCTATAATGACACCAATAGCGTGTGTAGACATCTATACTTTCAAAGTAGAACTAAACAAGCATAAATGACACAAACTAAGGCTAAAACATGCATGCGGAAAGGGAAAATCTACCTAAATTCATATTTAAACTAGGTCGATAAATCATGTTATCAGTTAGTACGCTATAAATACCCCTAGGGTTGTTATAGTAAATTAACTCTTTCTGCAATTTTATTATTATTTTCAAAAAGTTAGTTACGTGAGTCCACTGAACGAGCAAAATCGGAAACAAGTTGGAGACAAATTCCATATATGGTAGACGACATGAGATGAAAATGACGTGAGTGACATGAACAAAAGTGAAGGCCTTTATCAAATAGTTTTGGAGTTTAGAAACTGATGAGTCTTATGAGATAGTAGGAATGAGGAGTGTATATTCCGGCCGACCTATCAATAAAGTTGTGTGAAGAGCTTGTAACACCCCAAATCCGTAGGACTCGAGGTGCTACTGGGCTAGGATCTCACAATGGATCCTGACCCTAGCCTGACAACAAGTTCACTGAATCTTACAACAAGACACCGATAGATTAAAAAAAACCATAAAACTGATATATATATATATATATATATATATATATATATATATATATATATATATATATATATATATATATATATCAAAAAGGTAATATAGAGTAACCGCTGAGTACAAAATCAAAGTACATAACCGTACAACATAAAAACCCCATAATCCCACGATATCGACCCTGTGTACGGAGCCTCAGCGGATCACCCCTCTGGATCGCTCTGTAGCTCTCCTAACTTGCAAAGGATCTACAACACGGTATAAAACCGTTAGCTAACCATACACATATATAAGAAGATGCTAGAGCACAAACACACATCAGGAACTATAGCACATCAACATCATCAACCACACACAACTCTTTCAAACACTAAAGAATAACAAGATCAAGATCAAGATGGAGAGAAAGGAGAAGCAAGAAAGACGTGAAAGGGCTGGATTGGGAAGTGAAGAAGGAAACCCTTGCTCAGCAAGGAAAAGAAAGAAGTAAGGCAAAGGGTAAAGCACGAGTCAACCGGTCAACAATCGGCCACAGCCGCAGGAACCCGCAGGGGCGGTTCCCTGGCCCGCGGGAGCAGAAACCCGCTGGGGCGGCACACATGCCCACGGGGGCGGCTAAGGTAGGCTAGGTCCAAAAAGACTAAGGCTCTTACAGAGTTGAAGTCCTTACTAGTGGAGATACTAGCCGGGAAGTAGTTTTAATCCTGATTGACTAGTTGGTTAGTTTAGATTTCCACTTTAAATCTCGTGTATTAACGCATTTATTGTTTTTAAGTGTTATCGTTAGTATTCATAATCTTAAATATATATATATATATTTCGCTGCCCTGAGAATTAACTCTAGCTCCGAGTACTAACGATCTATGATCCAGCACTTACATAAACCATATTATACGTAGGAGAGTAATGAGGTTGACATGGAATGATCAGTATTATAGATTGCATGCATTGTCAGTGGAAAAATTGTTTGTATGCTTGGCAAGTT
Organism: Fagopyrum tataricum; assembly: GCA_002319775.1. Lineage (NCBI taxonomy): Eukaryota > Viridiplantae > Streptophyta > Magnoliopsida > Caryophyllales > Polygonaceae > Fagopyrum > Fagopyrum tataricum. Next base: position 8,593,675 of record CM008281.1, read on the forward strand.
CAATACACTAGGGTGATAAAAAGTCAACTATTGTGCTAGAAGTTGTTGTATCTTACGATTTGTTGATTTGGCATGCAATTTTTGGAACTCCATGTACATGTAATGATATTATCATTCTTTTCTTTTTTTTGGGAAGGGACAAAGCCCTATATTATTAGAAAAGGGAACTACATACGTGTCAAACGGGGAAGACTAACCCCCCGAAGATCGTCTAACAAAATGTTCCTAACATTAGGCGGAGGAAAATAAAAAACGTGTAACCCAAAGTTAAGAGAGAAAGCTCCAAAAGCAATCGCATCGGCTGCTCGGTTTCCTTCTCGAAAGATGTGACCAGGACGAACTTCCCAGTCCCTAGCAAGGTAGCCTTGACACTTAGAGACCAGGCTGAAAAGCGGGTGTATGGAATCCACCCCCTTACGAATCAGATCTAAAACAAGTAACGAATCCATTTCAATAACAACCTTTCTATAACCCCTCTGCCAAGCCAAAACGAGTCCTTGCAAAACCCCAATAAGCTCCGCTAGCTTCCGGGACAGTGGCACATCCAATATTAATTGAGAAACCCACAATCCAATCCCCTCTACTATCTCGCAACAAGCCCCCCGTAGCCGCAAGGCTCCCCGTTTCTCTGACCGCCCCATCTGAGTTGACCTTAATCCACCCCTCCTCCGGCTTCACTCAAGAGACACAAATCTGCCGTTTAGGAGGTAAAGTCTGGAGCGTCTTACGTTTCTCGATTGCCAACATCATTTCAGCATGCCGCTCCCGCAGGAACTCCACCTTATTTAGAACACAATGCTTTTCCCTGAATATCCGTTCGTTACGCCACAGCCAAATCCACCACACCGTCGTAGCGAAAAGAGAGTTCCACCTCACATGTGACCCTTCTACACTCTCCGAAACCACATTCAAAAAAATCCAGTCCTCCCAGCTTAGGCTAAAGAAGGCGACCTGAAAGGTAGTCGGGATAAGCTTGGTTGTTCTCCTATATTTGATGATATGTTACATGGTTGAACCACATGGCAGATTTTGTTGTAAATGGTAATCATCACGACATGACGTATTACCTTGCCGATGACATTTATTTCAACTAGGCTACATTTGTCCCATCAATTTGACACCCGTTTGGTGCGAAATATACACTGTTTTTTTTTCTAATCCAAGAGTCATCTCGCAACAACATGGAACGAGCTTTCGGTGTATTGCAAGCTTGATTTTCTATTATACCACATCCTACACCTGTTTGGGACATTAATTTGATCGCAAAAATAATGAGCACATGAATCATTTTGTATAATATGATCATCGAAGATGAATGTGATGCATATCAACTACACTATGATCCATCCTAATTCGATGAAATTATTGTAAATGAGCTGATTGTACCGGTTCTTCTTATTCAAATTGCCCAATTTATACAATATGGGGTTGCACTCCGAGACAAGAGTACACATAACGAACTAAAATCGGACTTAGATCACCATATATGATACAAATTTGAAAACCCCGGTAATAATCGTTAAACATTTGTAGTTGTTTAATTTTTCTATTAATTTGTTTGTTATTTAAATTGTGTATTTTTTCGTTCTTGTTATTTATTTTAGCTACCATGACATAAATCTTGTTGATATGGTACGGAAAAAAGTCTTGGGGTCTCTTTGTTACCCGTCTCTTTGTTACTCGTGATCTTATGATTTAATATAAATTCTTTTTTTTATAACTTTATTATGGCAAAATGAAATCTAGAAAACCTCAACTACGTCTAGAAGGTTATGCTAATAGTTTTAGGCTTCATATAACTAGTTTAACATACCTAGTATGTACTGATATTATTCAATTGAATTATAAATTTCAAAATAGGTTAAAAATTCTATTTTTCTTAAAAATATCTATATTGAATAATTTTAAAGTATTTTTTTATATATACACTAACAAATTTAATATAAAAATACTTTTAAAAATTAATTAGTGGCTTAGTAATTATATACTATTATTTATCGAATTAAAAATAAAAATATCTTATGAATATAATTGGAAAGTGTATTAGATGACGATATAATCCGAGAAAGTATAAGATAATTAAATAAAATTTTGAAATGTATATAAAAAGATATAATTTATATATTTTTTTCATAAAATTATTCTAAAAATTAAAAAAAATGCGTAGAAAATAACATGTAGAAAATTATCCGAAATAACGACACACGAAGAGATTTTGTTTTCGTATTAGCATATAGATAAATGGTAGAGAAAAAGGAATGAATAAAAATCAAAGTGCGATTTCAAAGAGATAGTACATGCACTATTTCATACATATAGTAACTGATGTTCCGCGAAAATAATAAAAAATATAAACATAGATTAATTGATTTAGCAGATCAAAATTTGTTCTTCTTAAGAATGTTCATTTTCTAGGACCACCGTTTGTAGTTTTTTGTTATAGTTTATCTAACATTCGCGTCAATTTTGGTTATACATTTTTCTAAAATTAAAAAATAATTTACATATTTGCATTTTAATATCACATGAATTAGACAAATAAAACTATAAATACAACATGTGGTACGTTATTAACACGTAATTAGTGACGATTGTTAACCTAAAAGGACAGTTTATATGTCGGTACGTGGACGTGCTTTGTGGCTGATGGATATATATGATAAAAATCATGGAACACGTTATACAATTATAATCGTGGATTTATATTTCAAAGGGAGGCTCCGAATAAAAAGGACAGAAAATGATGGATGCAGTGCACTTAAAACATATCCAAAGATAAATGGTCTCTTTGATGAATTTGACGTATCAATAAACACACTATGATTATTGTTATAAATTATAATGCTCATCTTAATCTACTAGAACATGTTTACCATCATCTAATTGAAGAGATCTTAATCACTATCATGATTTGACGGTATACAAATCAATTTGAAATTAGGCAAAGAGATCAGGTCTAGAGTATTTGATTTTACATTAAAATTATAATTTTATTAAATATATATATATAATTTTATTAAATATGTTTATCTTGGGCTCAAGACGTTACATTACGTACTGTCATTCTGACATACTGACGTAAACTGCAAATCACAAGCAATATATATATATATATATATATATATATATATATATATATATATATATATATATATATATATATATATATATATATATATATATATATATATATATATATATATATATATATATATTGAGCAAAGGCAATAGCTGGGTCTCATTGATCATCGTAAATTAGCAAAATGTTTTGGTTATTTGATATAAATTGTGATTCAATATTTTGTGATGCCATGACATTTATCATCCATATTGTTTGCTTAAATAAACTTCGTCAGATTAAAATGTAGTAAGAAAAGTTTGAGTGAAACTAGCTCCGAATTTTGTATATGACAACGACGTGATATATGTATGCATGTTTATAGAAATACTTTTATGTTTCGATTCAAAATTTCTCATATATTTTCTAATTTTAAAATCTTAAGGAAGCAATCTTTTTATTTATTTAGTTTTTAAAATGTATTTAAATTATTTAAACGAATATTATTATATAGAATAGGATCAATTGAAATACTAGAAAGTGTTTTTTTTATTTTTTATGATATGATAAAATTGTGAAGCATACCCTTCTTTCGAATTAACTTGATGACGGGTTCATTGTCTTTCATTGAAAAGATATGAAAAATAACTTGATCGATGAGCTTCGTATGAACAACTAAGTATTCAGTTTATGGTCCATTTTCAGTTTGATATTGCATTTTAGAGGTATCATTCGTTTCTTCATAACTAAGATAATTTGACAGGGAAGTATGTGTGTTTGACATGGGGTATAATTCGGATACTCATTTCTCCACTCCCTTTCATTAGCCATGAGATAACTTTCTTTTTCTTTTCTTTTTTTTAGGAAGTTATAGGTTGAATTTTATTTAAAGAGTATGTTTTGGGTTTAAAACACTATAATTGACGATTGTGTGATTGGAGTAAAGATATTATGAATGATAGACAGATGTAGACGTGTCGAGTAATCTACTCAATATAAAAGTTTGGATGATTGTAAGCGAGTTTTTTTTAGAAACTTTTATTATATTTGCGAGTTTTGATTAATCAGAAAATCGGATCGAAATTTGATTAATTAAAACTCAGTTAACCGAACTACATGATATTACTATAGCTATGACTCTATGGGGTGAAATTAATCGAGATTGTCACTCATAGTCTAGTAAAACTATATTTTTGTTTTATACGAAGGAGTTCAAAAGGAAAATGTAGATGTATGAATGTATGATATATGAGATGGGCCCACACAATTTAGTACTCCAATTTCAATGGACATTATCGTTTCCTTTTCTCTGTAGAACATAATCGAATTTATGGACAAAATATGAACCATAAACTAAAGATTGATCCAAATGATAATTTAAATAAATAAATAAGATATTTGGTTAAAGATAAGATAAGATGAAGGAACAAAATGGGCGTCATAATAATAGTTTGAAGAGGCTCTGACAAGTAAGGATTTGGTTCCCTAACCACTTGCACCCTTCTCTTTCTTATTTCTAATCAACCTTTCTTTCTTACTTTCCTCCATGCTTTCTAATTTTCCCACTTGGATCTCACCTAGGTATGTAATACGAGCCGACCATTCAACCTTGGCTCGTTTATAAAATATATTCATATTTGACTTGTTAAGAAAGCAAACGAGTTCAAGCCGAGTCCGAGTAGTTCGGCTTAAATAATGCTCACATTGTGTTATTTTAGTTAAATGAGTCCGAGTCAAGCCTAAATTTTATACGACCTTTAAAATATGTTATATTCGACTCGTTTATAAAATGAACGATCTCGAGCCGAGTAACTTGCCTCGTATTCACCTTTTATTTTTTTTTTCGGATCATATTTCTTGTCTGTATTCAGACATTCATTTTTGTTCAGATTATAAGGCCTGGAGGGCCCAAGCCCATATTTTATCTATTGGGCTGGGCTAACTTCTAGCCCAACAGAATCTTGCAAACTGTAAGCAAATTCTTCAAACAAGATATGGTCAAGATACATCAAATTATATTATGCTTTATAACAGTTATTCCTACAAATCTATATCAGAATGTTCCTGTATCTTCAAATACATATAGCTCAAGTAGCACAAATTCTTTGTTGTTTGTCCATTTGCTCGGTGCATACTTTTGTGAAAGATGCAAAGCTTCTTCAACAGCTTCATTACTCTTACATCCTGTTAACATCACTTTACATGTGCAGTATAACATATATGGATTGGATTCGACCAAATCTTAGTTATCATTCATCCGTCGCTATAAGAGCTTCCTAAAAGGAGATGGAATATATGTATAACAGCATGATCAAAATTTGGGGGAGAAAAAAAAAGCAAGGTAATCTGAAAATATATTCCAACCCACTGTCTTTTACTTGTCTTGCAGGAACACCAAAGAATTTCATCCATTTGCTATCAGAATTTTTCAACTTAAAACAAACAAATCAACAAAAACCAAACCCTCTTTCTTCTGTTGATATCTGAATGACTATAACAAGATCCTTGACTGTACTTGTGGATTCGAGTCTCGAGCTACTGTTGTATCGCCTTCTATCAAACTCATCTGTACACAATAGTATACTTGATGAACACTGTCATGACCTGTTATGGATAGGATCAGAACCCCTTCTAACCTTTCTTTTACTATCTCGGTAGGGATCGGATTCTTTTTTTATCGGCTGTGATCTGTTCTTGGTTGTTTCCGCCTTCTTTGCAACATCCACGAGAAGGCGATTCTTCATTTGTTGCTGCTGATGAAGAACAATATCTATCCTTCTAAGGCTACACACCCTATAAGGTTTAGTAGCTAAGAGGGTAATGAGAAGTAGAAAGACGAGCGCCTTATGAACACTCGACATAGCTTAATTCAGCAAACAATCAAAGCAAAACCCTGTATTTTGTTTTTGGTTTAGCTGTTGGGAAGAGAAATATGAGAAAGGGTGAGTTTGTGTTCTTTGTAATTCCTTTGATCCATTTCTTGCTGATAAAACACCTATTATATGTGTTGGATTTTGCTTGCTTTGTTGCATTGAAAGCATCAAAGCAAAGAGGGGCCCTTTTAAAACTCCTAGATAAGAGATTTATTAAAATTTAATCAAGGCTGCTGTATAAGATATCATTAACGATGTATAAAGGCTGTTGGGTTGGAACAAAATCCTACAGAAGCTAAGTATCTTTTTCCCCTTCTTGGAATACATACCCATCATACACCATTTTTTTAATGTGTTTAGCCTCTACCAGACTCATCAAGCCATGTCAGCTTCCCTATGCTGACGTGTCAACTGTGATTTGTCATCCCCACTCATACTGAACATTATCATATTATATTTTGCTGTAAATTAAGCTTATACTGTGTGATGTTGGTTTGCCATTCCTTTGCTGCTAAGAAAAGTTGGAATTTAGGCAGAAAACAGGAAGTAGTACTAAATTGTAAGAGTGGTAAGGAAATCATGAAAAGAGTCCTTAAAAACACTAAATTTGCAAGTTTTTTATGCCTCTTAAGATCTTCCTACTTTTAGGATTCCAAGCTCCCTAATCTATGCAAAGTCTTTGGTTTCTTGTGCTTAATTTTCTTCTTTTGCTTTTAATTTTCCCTTTTGGGTGTATTCCATTATTCTTCTATTCTAATATCCAATTATATGATTATATCTTACTTTAATCCACAATCCCCTTTAAACTTATTGATCACAGAACCATATGAATCTGGGAACATTCTAAAGCAAAAGCAGAACTGTTACAGTTTCATTTATTATTATTATTATTATTAATATTATTATCAAAATTGCTAGTTTGATTATCCCTTTAAAAGTCACTCTAATGTGCTTTTGTTCTCTCTATGGTCATGGCGTGCTTCATTTCTTTCTTGATCTTTCCTTGCTTTGGTTCTTCTGCATGGCTGCTAGAACCCAATTTTAGAATCATGTTAATTTAACAGAGTGCTGAAAGCAAACTTTCTTGTTTTACTGCATTTAGCTTATTATCATCGTAATAATAAAGGGTTGTCTAGGAAGGAAATAGCTAAGAATACAGGGCTTATGGTACAGTTGCATATTAATTTAATTAAAGTGATCGAAATCTAGGGATAGGGGAAGAAGGCTTTATTCTGTGTAAGAAAATAAAATGGGAGCTGTGTTGGTAGTGCCTGTGGTGGCTTTACCTTTATAGATTTTCTAGGCTGGTCCAAAAGAATTGATCTTTTGAGCACTTTAGTTTGAATGGAAAGGGCTTTAACGGAGAGCCGCCTTTGATGTTCATTGCTGTTATACTACATTGCTTGTCTGTTTTAGGGTTTTGATCCAGATTGGATCTCCAAGCTCTTGTGCAGTTTCCTTTAGCCGGAACAACAATAAGAAACTAATTCGGGCAATTCATCTGTTATCAGGTAAGTATCTTGAATTTCATGTTTCATTTTTATTTATTGGATGCAAAGATGACAACTAAAGAGCAGATAACAAGACTATACAAGATAGAATCCAACCATTCAAGAGACTGTCACTACAGAGTAAACATCATACAAAGAGAATATGAAACTGCTGCATAGACTTCTAGAACTGCACAAATTCTCCTCAGTGGTGGCTTCAGTCATTCTAAAAAAGGAGGAAGATTCATGATAAGGGAAACCTTTACCATGTTCATAGTCGAACAGTTTCTTGTGGTATGGATGCAGGAGGTCGCGGAGCAATTGTAACCTGCAAACCTGTACGCTGTCCTGATTGCAACACAATGGCCACTTGTGCTGTCTCCATTTCTTCCTATTTTTTATTAAATACATAAACAAATTACAGTCAGACCCTAAGAACGAACAGTTAAAATGATAGAGACTAAAAGGATGAAGAAATACACCTCTCTTTGTGACCTCTGTTGCAAGACACAAAAACCCCATGCCATGAAATAACAGGGCAAGAGAAACCCAGCACCCGTCAGCAAGAAAAGCTGAAAAATCAACAACAGTGTTGTAAGGAGACTATTAACTAGTAATATAAGCTGTAAGTTTTTTACTGACTGTCACTCACCAGGAAGGAGGTTGATGCGTCATCAAGTTCATAATCATCTGATGCTGTAAATGCATGCCTCAAGAGCAGAAGCACCATCAGCTATCAGGAAAGATAATAAAACCATGCAAGGAATTCATAGCATCAGATGTTCACAAATCAAGAGTAAGAGATGATGAGTAAATGTGGAATGCACTTTTTCAATTAATCAGTATAGGATAGGAGAAAACAACAAACACATCATTATATGCATTATGATAATGCAGATCGTGTCTTTGTTTGTCATTCAGGATGCTTACAACAATGACAGCAGAGCGAAAACATGCCGCACCATTGGAACTAGGAGCAGCATAGTCATCATCATCTTCAAAGAAATCATTTTCCCCCTCGGCAAATGCCAGTAGACGAGGATCATTTAAAAAATCCAACGGAGTACCAGAAATAGTCCATCCACTGCTTTGAAGAAAATTCCAGAATCAGAGACACAAGAAAGATTTAAGTTTCCAATTCATCGTAAGCCAGTATAAAGTTCTACCATAGAAATGAAAATAGATCTGGAATTTGACAATATGATCTTCAGGAGAACAAGTAGACAAACAGTTCTTGAATCAACATACCCTATATCAATGGCAGCATCTTCAGGGTGAGGTGGTGGTGGAGGAGCAGTATATCCAGGTTTGTAAGGCTGGTTCAGAAAATGATATACCACAAATAGGTCACTAGCTAATGGCCATACCAAAGAACAATAGTACATGTGTGCAGATTATTTTACAAAAATCGGAAAAATTCGTTAACATATTATATAATCCACAGCTCACTTTTCAAGTTTCAACTACTTGTAAAAGACCCAAACTCGTTGGTTTTTGAAATGGAGAATCCCTTTGCATTGGATATTTGTATCCAGAATATGCCACTTATAATTTCACGTAGTTCATAAAACAATACATCATGGCTGAAGAAGCAACTCAGAAAGAGAAATGATGGCATGACAAACCTGATGACAAATTTCACAAGTTACATCCCCTTTCTCGTTACACCAGCGTTGAACACACTTTCTATGAGCATACTGAAGACATAAAAAGATCACTTTCAGTTCATATCCAATCATGGATGACAGGAAGGTATCATGGCTAAATACATGGCACCTTTTATCACAGGTCCAAAGACATGAAACAAAGCATCAAATTTTCCAACAAGCAAAAGAATTGCACTAATGATAATTAGGAAAATCATTGAGCACATTACAAATGCAGAAAAGGTTCAATCACGTGTGAAAGAATTCGAATAAGGTTTATCGAATCTATTGTTACCTTAAGACTTCCACTACAAGCACAAGGAACATCAAAATTTTGAACTACATCCTCCTCGTGACAAATTCGACACTCTCCAGTCTGAATCAACGGCTCGTTCTCCTGCTCGTTACTCTCATCTCTAACCACCGATACGAATCGGCCGTCGACGGCAGCCTGCGCATTTGGCAGTCGAGCACTTTCGTCCACACACAACACCAAGCACTCTCCCATGATCTCGCCCTCTTCCGATTAATAAAGCTAAATAAAATTCCAGAACCGATTCACCAAATCCCTAATCCAGAATCGATTTACCAAATCCCTAATTCGATTAATATGGAAATTAGACCGACAAATGACGGAATCGAGTCAATATAAGGAAGGAAAGCAAAAATTAAAGGATAAATCAATATAAATGAGAGAGAGAGAGAGAGAGAGCACATTACCAAATAGTGTATATGCCGTGTTAGGAATTTGGAGAGGGAAAGAAGAAAGGTGAATTAGGTTTGAATGGCAAATCATGTTCCCTTTGGGGTGTTTGAAGAAATGGGTGGAAGCATCGAAGACACTTCATTTTCATACTTTGATCGATTGTATTTCGCTTCGTCTGGTTTGAAATGCCTAACTTACTAAATTAATCTAGATAATACAGAGAGTCGTCGTTCTCGTGAGGTTGTTGAACACTTGAACCAGGTCTGGAATCTGGATATGGCTTAACCTTCGCATTCACCATTGGGGCACGGAGGGGTATAGTCGTCTTTTTAATCTCACGGGTTTAGCCGTTGAGATTTCCAGTAAACCAACCCGGATAAACAGGACAAAAATCGGAAACGGTCAAAAACAAATACGGAGTACGTTTTTCTATTTCCTTTTCGTTATAATCCTTCATTTTGAATATGATAACAGAAAACGCTAGTTAATGAAAACACTATCAACCGGATTTTGCGATTCATTTAGATATTACATAGAAAATTTTAGAAAAAACTCACAATCGGACAACACTTGCAGGTGCCGACGCCCAATTGTTAGATATTTTACAACCACTATTATTGTCATGGATTGTGGAGGAATTTTTAGGGTTTTTGACTTCAGCGCTATATCTATGGTAACAAGTAGATTAAAAATTGTGTAAATAAGAAGCTTACAATAAGACCCTCCTTGCCTATTGAAATTTTCTTGCTCAATAATGGCATGGAAGATACCTCAATCGCCACAACCAGAGTATCGCCACAACCAGAGTATGTGTAAAATACGCAGATAATACACTGAACAGTACAACTCGAATCATTTTTCTTTACAGTTCTTCTGCACAAAATATAATCATCCCTCTTGGGGTTGAGAGTGTGAGTCCAAGAGATCCCCCATAAGCCAGTATGAAATATAACAACAGATATGAGCCTAACCCATTTACAAGCGCAATGATTAAGAGTTGAGAGATCCTAGATCCTGCGAAGAATCCGATGGATCAAGTTTCGATCACCATCATCCAACACGGATAACTGCCTTCAATATAATCAACATGGAACACTTTCCCTTGCAAACTCAGCTAGCTAACGACTGATTCGGGTGATTATGTACCGTCCTTTCTGTAAGTCATATATTGTTTTCAAGCACGGTTTCCTCCACTTGGAAAAAGACCAGGCGACAAACATTAGGATGCTAGAAGCCAGGAGTATCAAGAGGAGATTAGGTAATTCTTCATTGCGAAAGTCGGGCATCCATTGCAGGAGGTTTGTGTTGATGTCATTCGTGCTCTGCAAGATGAAAGCTCCCAAAGCCCAATCCAGGGGAACGTTCTCAACATGATTAGTGTACTTAATCCTGCCATTACAAGTATTTCTAAAAGTTATTACCAAGAAAGCAGTAAACCACAGCGACTCGGTGGCAGAAAAGGCAAAACCTTTCATCATCCAAGGCAATTCCGAGACTGTCATGAAGAAAGGCAACGATGTAAGCAGAAGAGAAACATATTTGCAATAGATCTTCATCGTTGACCAAGGGGTGTCTCTTTCTTATGCTGGACCAATCATCTTCACAGTACTTCTGTCCTGCTGCCAACAGATCTGAAAGCAGAAATTCTGGAGCCAAACCGAAAAACTGAACAACAAGATCAGAAATGAGCTCATTGAAGGTAGATATATGAACTGAGGAATAGAAGATGATGGAAAGGACCTTCGAAGTATGGAAGAAATTCTCTGTAGCCAGAAATTTGCCATCTATTTTTGGTACGAATGTTGATCCCACAGAACAATGTTGGTGGGGACATTCCTCTGTATTCAACGGAAAAGTGAACTAAACATTAGTAAACTATTGTTAAACGTAGTAAATTTTTAATAGTAGTCAATTCTTTTCGAAAACCTTTTCTCAGCTGTAACAACATCAAGGCAGCAGCTCTGCAATCTGAAAAGTTGCCGCTTGCGTGAAAAGAAGTTGCATAGTTTTTAGCTGAAGGACTAGGGGGGGAGTTTCTTGTCTTGGAATCTTGTGGATGTCCCTTGGGAGTGCAGGGATCAATGAATAAGCCCTTCATTGGAGCTTGAGAAGCTTCATAGAAGGAGAGTAAAGTCATTCAGTGTCAACAAATATCAAAAAGAAAGTTCACAAAGGAAAATTTTACATTGAGGAAGTTACCCTCAAATAGATCAATCAAGTCAGATTATGAAGGGACGCGTTTTCATATGATGGAATCCTCAAATAGATCAATCAAGTCAGAAGTAACAAATAATCGGATTTTAGGAAAAAATTACATGGAGTGCCAGAGTTCAACTAATCCATTCTTTTATAAGATAATATCTCTCAAGAAAACTAACCGGAAGGCAAGCTACCAGTCACAGTCAATTGTTTCAGTGAAGCAAATGCTACATTCTGTAAATAAAAATGAACCAGATATCAAAAGCTTATTGTTATTGAAGAACAGCTGATTTCACTAGATTAAAGAAGTTATGATTCAAACAAATTATGAAGGGACACATTTTCATATGATGGAATCCTTTAATTTGCAACACAGTACCTGGCCAAACTGAAGCAGGCTATGGCTGTACAGTTTATATGTAACATTTCCATACTTGAGAATACGAGAGAACTCGTCAGGCAGCGTCTCACTTGGAACAAAAGTCACCTGAAATGAAATACAGCAAACTCTATAGAACTAAAATATTCAACATATTACCTGCTCAAGGAGATATCCTGAGAGTTGGGATTTGTTTGGACGACAAGATCAAATGGAAGTGTCTCCCACTTAGATGTTCAGAGTGTTTTTTGTTTTCGTTTCTTCATTAGTGAAAACATAATAACCTCCACAAGTCATTGTGTCAAATTGATATGGTCGTTAATCCAGGCTGAGATTAGGAGAGGCGCAAAACTACATCTTCTAAATAGCGAAGGAAACTTTGGGAATGAATTTTATGAATCCTCGTCTTCCTGTGATTAGGTACTTACTAGGTCAAAATACATCTCTTCGAGTTTGAGCTTTAGGTTATGATAATTCAATAAGATCATCCCAACACAAGGAGGATAAAGACAAGAACAATTATAGGATTAGCAATTAAATCACTGTACAATTTATTTGATTGCTTGAATGTTAAAAAACAGATAAAATGATGGATTAGAAGGAGAAAGAACATTGTACCTGCGCAGAAGCCCCACCAAGCTCGACGATTCCGGTTGTCTGCAGAGGATCACTTCCAAGGCTGCCAAGGGCATAGTTTGCGACAACCCAAGCATACAAACCCTCATCAGATCCTGAAATAGATATAGGGAGTCTTAAAAGACACAAAGGTAATGCATAAGGAAGCTACTTTACACTGGTCCAACTTTCAACATTTAGCTAAAAGGCTGCTAAGTGTTCATTACCACTACAAAGCTCAAACAAGAACGACCCAGGTAATTATATGAAGCAAAAGCTTCAAAACTGATTAAGGGTGTGTACGATATGCATAAGGTCAGATCGGATATCTGAATAAACTAATCTGATACTGGGTATGAAATCCATTACCATACACATACCAACACATCCTACATTAGAGATGGGTAAGACCCTTCCCAACCGGTCTCTTTAAAACGAAAATATGATTTCAAAGTGAAAACCAAACACCCAATATGGGAATTGCATTATTAAGCCCTGGTATACATCTCACTCATACCAATCCCCTGTACACTTTAACCCAACACCAGTTATAGCTGAGATAACGTATGATCCAACATGTCTACCTTGAACTCCAAGATGATACTCTCACTCACATACTCTACCTATCATAAATGCACCTTCCAAGAGGAGAAAAATCTACAAAAAAGAGAGGAGAAAACCATAACTAAAGCAAAAAATGAGGTGCATTGCTTGTGAATCATTCCCTCAAGTCTCCAGCAATATCAATGTTGAAACGCTCATAGCTCTCAAATATAATAATGATAACAAAATTAGAAAAGTTGAACTGGGCAAAATCAAGCTCTGGCTTCAACCCTATAAATGAATAGGATTAGAAGATTTTGTCCAAATATATGTTTTTAGCACCTCATAAATCCTCTATGCTCTTGCCAATGAATTCTCTAAATGCAAGTGTCCAATCTACTGTCATCTTACATGTCAAGACAGCATCACAAAACATATATAGCACATAGGAAAAGTCTTTCACGTATTCTCTCATACCTGAGATTACTGACGCCCAATCTTTGCGAAACTTAAACCCGGACGAACTCAACACTCTTCGGCATGATTCCAGAATTCTCTCCTGCACCTCCGAATTGAGCAACCGAAGCCCAGCAGTAGCCATCAGCCTGATCTCCGTTTCCCTCCAAAACAGCTCAGGAACTCTTCGCTTCCCAAACTCCAACAGCTCCATCAACGACGCACCCGCTTCCTCTGGATCATCCGCGTATGCTGACAACCCCGGTCTTACACGCATTGATCCCAACCCGCCAGGCCCGAAATCGAACCTCGAAATCTCAGCTTCAATTCTATACTTGAACACATGAATTCGCGTTCCAGTACTTCCTCCGTCGATTATAATACGGAATTTTACTCCATCTTCGGAGGTTCTATACCCAAATAATAGGAAAAAGATTATCGAAAACGTAATGGCGACGATTGAGACGATCAAGAAGTTCGATTTCAAAACATTCCTAAAGGATTTGGAGCATGAATTGGATCTAGGGCCGTGCTTGATACAGTGGAGCGATTTAACGGAGTCCATATCAGAATTTTTATGATTGGCAGGATCCGGATTCCGTGCTCCGGCATTCGATCGTCGCATCAAGGACTAGGAGGACAACGAAAAAATGAAGAAATAGTATAAAAATCGAAGACTGCTTCAATAAAACAATCTTGTGAATTTTTTGATCGAAGAGAGGGCTTGTAGAGGGATGCCCTCTCTGTGTTCTGTCGTGGATGTGTTCGTCTTCCTTCTCGAATCCCTTCCTTGGATGTTTCCTCCCACCTGGGAATCGATGCTTTTCCGATCTCATGGGACTCTGGTTAGATCAATCGTTGGTTCCTCTGAAATTCCTATTTGCTTTGGGGTTTTTTTCACTACGGTCTGTTGTGCAAGTTGAATGACGGCCCATTTTCTCCTTGGACTATCTGAGCTTAGTAGTAGAGTTGGGCCGGGCCCATGTCACTTCAACTAAGAAGGATTACAAGACTTGGTACCAATTGTAGCAAAGTTAGTACACAACCTAAACTACATTAGATTCACGTATCAAACTAAATTGCAAATGATATGTATTAGTGAGTACATATATCACATACCATATACTCATGAATTGCATTTTTTTTTAAAATCAGAAAAAAAAAACATAAAAAGAATAATGCCTTTAATTTGACAAGATTAAAAATATTAAACTTCAAAAAAAAACATGTTAGACAAATGATTTCATTGCTAAAAACATTATAAATAAATAAAAGGGAAAATAAATGATTATAATTAGTATGGGAACGTATATTTTTTGTGAAACTGTAAACATATGGCACATAACATTTCCAATTATATTTCATTGTGGAAAACGCAACTTATAATCGGTTTGAGCATACATTTCGTTGCATAGATTAGTTAACAAGTAGATGAATGTGAGTATGAGCCGCCTCGACTCGACAGCTTTAGATGTTATTATCAACAATGGATTACCGAATCATAGAGGACAAAAACAAGTGAATAAAATGTGAAGCAGATGATACTAATTGCTTAGCTTGTCACAATTGAAGGATGCGATTCAACATCAAACTCACATCATCGTGCAAAATCAAAACAATGTAACGCTTCCCTTCACATTCCTTTATCGCTTTACTGCCCCTAATAGGCTATGTGTCGCCTACCCACGCCATCAACAACTTACCTTGCACGTAACTCCCGCATCCCTAGTTGTAATTAACCCTGTTTTTTTAGCGTAATTTTGGACAACCATTGTAAATTAGGTCTTTCTTTCTAATAATTATCGTCATTCTTTTTATCCTTAAAACAAATTCATCATTTTATTCTACATAATTGTCTTATAAAATTAGAATCTTAATTGCATATTTTAAATTTTATTTGTAGAGGACTTTGTTGTTCGTCTTCCAATCTCAAGCATTAAACAAGTAAACAAGGTTGGCGTAAATGAAGGCGGACAAGCTTTAATTTCCCTCTTTAAATATTTTCTTGTTGAAGTTGAATTTAGAAAGCCATGGAATATCTGTCTATATATACAATCACGTCTTTCTCTTCTTTCTTCTACCACAAATTGTTACACGGACTTCTTCTTTCCCATGTTCATCCCATTACTCAACTTAATATGACATTATCTCTACCATCAAGGGTTTACTACGCACATTCAAAATTAAATAACTATATATTCCATACTCCCTTGTTTTTCAACAGATGTTCTTAGGGTAAAAAAAACACACATATTAAAAAAAATTTTAAAATAAAAATTATAATATTTAATGATTATAATAATTTTAAAAAGTGTATAAAAACGATGGTAGAATATAAGCAGTAGTATGAGATGAGATGAAATATTACTTTAAAAATACAAACAATAAATAAAAAAGGTAGTTAGAATTATATTTATATAAAGTTTGAGTATTAATAATACTTATAAGTTCAAATGTTATAAAACAAAATTTTAGAGTTCTAATGACACGTATTGGAAAACAGAGGAGTAATTTCTTACTTTAAATAATCCCTTATGTTTATTTATTTTTTGTCCAATTTTTTTTTTAAACAATATTTGGTGGATTTCAAGAGGCTGAAGAATTGCAAATTAATATTGGAAAACTTGTCTAGTTGATAATTGGACGACAAATCACAGATCTATAATCTTTATATTTAGCTCATATAAGCTATGATCGAAAGTTAGATCGTTAAGGATTCAACAAACTTAATATTGAGATGCATACAAACATAACTGCGCTTACACATATAAGTTTAATTCTAAAATCTACTTACGATAAAATATGTAAATGATGAACCCACTTTATATATTATATTCGATTAATATTTTTTCATCTTCTTAACCGTGACAATGAAATTAAAGTTTATTTAATTGGAAAGGATCAACCTAAATGAATGTAAACTTTCTAATATTTTTATTTAATTATTAATATATTATTAAGCCTAGACTGTACAAGAGCCTATATGTAATTAAATACAATATTTAAATATTTGACCTAACATTTTTAATACATGATCCATATTGAAAGATTCCGGATGAGGCGAAGAAGTTAGATGAGGATGATCGCATTTAATTAAGGAACTAATTACATGCAACAACAAGGCCTAGCTTGAGTAAGCATGAAGAACTATTTGCAATGTACACGCAAATTAATATGTTGCTTTAATATACAAACTTGACGTTGGAAAACTTGTGGGCATATTTGCGGATATTCCGTCTATCTATAATTCTATATCATGACAAACTCCCTATATATACCTTCACAATTACACCCTTTGCTTGCCAACTTACCATTCTCTTTCGTACCCAACTCTTACAAACTACAATCTTCCAAACACAAATAGATCGAGATAGATAGATATATTATGATGAAATATTTGGTGGTCATTGCTCTGGTTGTTCTTTCATCGGTTTCGGCCAAGCATCACCACCATGATTCATCCGATAAGCCGCACCGAAATGATCAAGGCTTTGATTTCTTCTACTTTGTTCAACAGGTTTGAGTTTTGTTCATAAGTGTTGTTAGAAAGTTATGATATAATTTGGTAATTGTATTTGATTACGTGTGTAGTGGCCGGGAGCCTATTGTGACTCGAAAGGGCGACAATGTTGCTATCCAAACACAGGAAAGCCGGCTGCGGATTTCGGCATCCATGGGCTTTGGCCCAATTATGCTGATGGATCATACCCTTCTAATTGCGACTCATCCATCCCTTTCGATGAATCAGAGGTACGTATAAATGATGAGTTCATATCATAGTTAGGTCACATTTCTGATACACGATCCTCCACTACCAAATATCACCGACTGTCCCACTTTAGATATGAGAACTTATTATCTCAATAGTATTAGTAAAATGATGTGGGTTTGCGCGCAGATAGAAGAGTTGGGAAGCAGGCTGAAGACGGAGTGGCCGTCGTTGTCGTGTCCGAGCAGTGATGGGCTCAAGTTTTGGTCACATGAATGGAGCAAGCACGGCACTTGCGCGGAGTCTACATTTGGCGGCCAACGCGAGTATTTTCAGGCAGGTCTGGACCTAAAGGAGCAAACCAACCTCCTTGAAGCACTAAAAAACGAAAGTATTGAACCAAACGACGAGTTTTACAACTCGGAGGACATGAAGCGCGCAATAGAAAAAGCAACAGGGTTCGAGCCGTGGATCGAGTGTAACCATGACGAGGAAGGCAACAGCCAGATATATCAAGTGTACATGTGTGTTGATAAATCAGGGAAGAAGCTCATCAAGTGCCCAGTTATTCCAAGGGGCAACTGTGCTTCTAGAGTTCAGTTTCCTAAATTTTAAGTTTATTCATTATTTCAGTACTTTATCGGGAAAGCAGCTTCATTATTTGTAAACTGGTTTCGTCCTTGGAGCCAAAGATTGTCTTCTTTTGAAACTTACATACATATATAATAAAGGTGTTTTTATAGAGAATCAGTGAAAAGAGGAGCTTGAGTTTATTATTTTTCGATTATGATGCATCATTGTTCGGGCCTCTTTAAAATGAGACATATAAATTTGCAAACAAAGCCCATCTCAAGGCCCATCTCAGTATATTATTGAAGGCTTGTTTGGGGTCATTAATACGGTAATACCGTAGCCGAATCAGGCTTTAAAATGGTACTATATATAAGTTTGAATTTCATCACAATCCGATTACATTCAGGTTCATATTATAGTTGTTGGATTCGAATATTGTTTAACAGCTATAATTATACAATATAAATACGTGCATCACCCACAATAATTTCGGTCCTTGTATATGTTTTGCTAGAGTAGATAGTAGATACTTTCCGGGCTCGAACCGGATCCAGACCGTACTTCTTTCGTTTTTTTTTACCAGGCCGAATCTGGGCTAAGCCGGGTCTATTCTTCAAAACTTGTCCATACCCGTCCGTTAACCTGGACCGTCTAGCCGGGTACCCAGATTCCTTTTTGTCCTATTAAAAAAAGCTAAAAATACAATATTTTAATGTTCAGGTGATGTTTGAAGCTTCCATTCATGATTCACGATTAAGAGGAGAGCTTGAAGACGATATATGTAGAGGAGAGCTTGGAGAAGAGGAGAGTCTAGTGAGGAGAGTTGGAGGCTTCCAATCTCGATTCACGAGTTAGAGGGGAGGCTTCACGATTCAAAGAATCAGATCAAAGGAGAGTTAGAGGCTTCCAATCTCAAATTATGCTTCAAGGCGAGGGAAGGGGAGGAGAGGAGATGCGACCAACGAGGAGAGGAGATTCAACGAGGAGATGCAAGGAGAGTAGAGTTGCCGCATGTCTTTTAGAGATTTTTAAGAGAGAGAGTGAAATAGAGGACTAGAGACTCTTACGTGCTTACATATAGATTATATTTATATATAAATAAAATAAAATAAAAAGAAAGATTCAGGTCGGGCAAGCAACCGACTTGGCTTTGTACTTGTCCGGATCTGATCCGTTTGTCCATCTGAGCCGAGATTTTCACCTTGTCCATACCCGTCCTTTTTATGGGATGGTCGTGGTCGCGTCGTACGGGCCGGATTTGGGTGTATCAACTCTATATTTTTCTAGGAATTTAAAGAAACTTTTGTCAAAGAGCATTAGATCTAGGGTCCGATGCTATGTTCATAACTCGACAGCCAAATTCTCAAATAGTTAGAATAATTGTAGCTAGATATCTTATGCCACAACATTTGTAGATAACAAATTAGAAGAAGGAGATATTAGTAAATTCAATTTGTTTATGGTGGTTAAAGGAGTCCTTCGAATATGAATGGCGTGTTGTCCTAGAGTCTGATGACGGTCATGTTTGGTGTTTGTGGTGGTTAAAGGTGGTTAACGGTGGTCTTTGATCTTTCTTTTCACCCTATCCTGGGAAAAAGGTTTGTTGTAGTCAATTTATATGATGCGATAGACATTTGTGAGTGTGATCTGATAAGAATTGTTCGGTTTGGAGGGATATGAATTGTAGTGATCTTTCAACGAGTTACTTCAGAAATAGAGAGAAGAAGACAAAACGTTTTGTGGTTTTGCTGCACAAACCTTGCAGCTAGGGTTTTTAATATGTTTTGGTGGATAATGAATACAACCCTAAATCTATCTATTTATAACCATAAATAGATAGAATCCTCTATAAATAGATAGAGTCCTATGAAAAGATAGAATTCTATAAATAGATAGAATTCGTACCACGGGGGCTCCGCCTGATACCACCCTGCACCCCCTTGTCGCTCCGGATCCATTAATCCATGGACCCAAAATATGTTTTCCCCCTTGGCCCATTGTATCAGTATACCTAGATTTATTGTCTTATTATAACAATCTCCACATATACAACATAATCTAATACAAAAATTGGAAACATACATACAACTCCAGGATCTTGTCACTGGATCCTCATTGTTTCTCTTGACAGGGGGCTTTCTCACTCATTTAACAACGAGTGACATGAACCAAATCCAAGCAATGCTTGAATTTGTCTGCGGTAACCGGTTTGGTCATCATATCAACTGCATTCTGAGAAGTGTGTACCTTCTCCAGGATGATCTCACCAGAAGCTACTAGCTCTCTAATCTTGTGAAATCTCACATCAATATGTTTAGTCCGAGCATGGTATACCTGATTCTTAGCCAGATATATAGCACTCTGACTATCACAATGTACCTCAACTCCACCTTGCTCAACACTCAGTTCCTCCACGATTCCTCTAATGCACAGAGCCTCCTTAGCTGCCTCTGCAAAAGCCATGTACTCTGCCTCTGCCCAGAATTGCTTTGGAAGCCCTGCATTCAATCTAAGACACCGCGCTTTTTCTGCAATGGACCGATTCATCCTCTTAGAAACACCATTCTGTTGTGGTGTCTTCCGCACTGTATAATGTCTCTGAATCCATGCTCACCACAAAAACTCTGAACCATTATCCAATCTCAGATACTTCACTTTCCTCCCTGTCTGATTTTCCACTTCCGCCTTCCATAGCTTGAACTTGCTGAAGACTTCAGATTTATACTTTAGAAAATACACCCAGACCTTCCTTGAATAATCATCAATGAAAGTGATGTAATACCTAGATCCTCATAGGGACGACACCTGAGTTGGTCCCCACACATCAGAATGCACATAATCAAGAATTCCACCTGTGTTGTGCTGACCTGTCTTAAAAGACACCTTGGATTGTTTTCCCCATCACGCAAAACTTGCAGAAGTCGATCTTACAACTCTTCACACCATCCAGGAGACCTCGCTTGTGAAGCTCAACCATCCCCTTTTCGCCAATGTGACTCAGGCGCATATGCCACAGAGTTGTGTAATCTGTCTCAGAAGCCACGGCTGCAACTCCACCTGCAACGGTACTCCCTACCAACCGGTAGATATTACCCGATGTAATAAGCCCCTTCATAACTGTCATTTCCCCCTTGCTCACCTTTACACATTCCTTTTCTGTTTTGAAACAGAACCCTTTCACATGCAAAGTCCCCAAGGAAATCAAATTTTTCTTTAGAGCTGGAATGTGACGCACGTCAGTCAATGTTCGAATCACACCATCGTGCATCCTCACCTATATCTGCCCAATGCCAACAACATCACAAGCCTTGTTGTCTCCTAATCGGACGGAGCCAAAAGTTCCAGACTTGTACGTCTCAAACCAATCTCTTTTCGGAGTCATGTGAAACGAACATCCCGTATCCATGATCCATACATCTGAGTAGTTGCCTGACGTCACAAAGAGCATATCAGAATTTGCACCATCTGAGTCATCTTTCTGCACCACGTTTGTTGATCTTGAAGATTCCTCTTACTTCTTATCTTCGTACTTCTTCTTCTTGGCAGGACAATCACGTTTGAAGTGACCCTCCACCTTGCAGAAGTAATAATTTACTGGCTTTTTACCCTTGGACTTAGACCTGGATTTCTTGTTGCTTCCTTCTTGCTTCTCTTTCGTCCTCCCTCTATCTTGGTTGCTTCTAACATACAACCCTTCGCTTTGAGAACTCTCACTAGTATGTTGTCGTCGTTCGGCTTGTGAAAGCAACGTTGTTGACACCGTATCAAGACTTATCTTGTCTTTCTCACACGTCAACGTCATCACCAGATTCTCATATGAAGAGGGTAGAGAACATAGCAAGATCATAGCTTTATCTTCATCTCCAAGTTTTACATCCACCCGAGCCAAATCCTCAATAATTTGATTGAAAATATTCACGTGTTTCACCAAGTCAGAACCTTCCACCATTTTCAACCCATACAATCTTTGTTTGAGATACAATTTGCTAGACAAAGATTTTGACATATACCGTTTCTCCAATTGGGTCCAAATCTCTTGACAAGATTTGAGATCAATAACGTGGTATATTACCTCGTCTGCCAAGCAGAGCCGAATGACCGACGCTGCCTTCTCCTGCATCTCCTCCCATTCGTCGTCTTTCAACGACTCAGGTTTTGTCTCCTTCAACGCCTTCAACATCCCCTGCTGCGTTAGTAGATCCTTAACTCGTCGCTGCCAAAGACCGAAGTTGCTAGTTCCGTTGAATCGCGGAACCTCAAATTTTGCAACGGAACTCATCGACAACCTTGCTCTGATACCAATTGTTGTGATCTTTCAACGAGTTACTTCAGAAATAGAGAGAATAAGACAAAACGTTTTGTGGTTTTGCTGCACAAACCTTGCAGCTAGGGTTTTCAATATACTTTGGTGGATAATGAATACAACCCTAAACCTATCTATTTATAACCATAAATAGATAGAATCCTCTATAAATAGATAGAGTCCTATGAAAAGATAGAATTCTATAAATAGATAGAATTCGTACCACGGGGGCTCCCCTAATAATACCCCGCACCCCCTTGTCGCTCCGGGCCCATTAATCCATGGACCCAAAATATGCATCCCCCTTGGCCCATTGTATCAGTATACCTAGATTTATTGTTTTATTATAACATGAATGATTTAATATCAAGTTGTGGGAACCTATCTTTATCGGTTGTTGAGTAGTAATATTGTGTCGGGAGTTTAGATGTGTAAAAGCGAAATTGCAGAAAATCAGTTTTTTTCAAAAAATCTAAACGAGTATCACATGCACAATCAGTTAGACAAGTTTAAGCGAAAATGTATACTTTTTGATGTGTGAACCACTTCCTTGAGGGAGAGATCTGTGAGCCCCAAATGTGACTCCTCTAGTTGGTACTCCCGGGTATAGATCTAGATCGTCTTAGTATTGAAGGCTAGTGCAAAAACCCAAGGCAAAACACAGGAGTCGGATGGGAGAAACCAAAGTCGTTTATGATATTGTGGCAAAGTTATGTGAATTCAGAGTTAGGGTTTTCTCTGAGAAAAGGCCGTAATTTATAATGCTTTTCGGATAAGAATATATCTTACACATCTTATGTTTTAGCATTAATTTTATTAGAAAATAACACATTATTATCTAATAAATACACGTTCCCATATTAACATATACTCTTATATATCAATCCCCATTAAATAATACATAAGTCACGGTTGACTTTTAACAAAACGATATGCTTTTTAATATCATCGGATTACATATTTCTATGTATCGTCCAATAACATATATAATTAATAATTTCACCTTAGGTAAAGCCGTAAAGGACACCATTCCTTCGTATTCCCTGCCATCTAGTTTAGTTAGCTTTCTGAAAAACAATGCGCGCGGAATAGCGACCCAAAGGCTAGTCACATGTTAACTTTTCTTTCTGGTTTTTTAATTCACGGGCGGGACTAACGTCCTCCCGTCTCTTTCACCAAAAAAAAGATTGAGTTTTTGTTTTATAGTAAAGATTACCGAAAGGAGGATTAACATCCCTGCTTTTGAACGAACTATAAGATCTGTTTGGCAATTGTAAGAGTGATTTGCTATTACAGATTATGGATTGAATTGCTTCATATTTCAATTTTTCCGATGGATGTTAAACTGAGATTTCTTGTGGGATGTCATTGGTCTTTTGATGATGGTACTATAAGAGATTTTCTTTTGATAGCTAGTTCTCAGGAGATGACTGACACGGAGTTTAGATTTTCACCTTTTTGATTAAAATCCGTAATATACCTATATAGATGATGACATATGATATAGGGAAGGAATTAGGGGATAAAATTGGTCATTGGGTTGAGGATGGTATTAGGATTGTTCACGGGTCCGAATCGGGACCGGACCGGACCTGAACAGTGAAGACTGGAAATGGACCGGATTTTTCGGTTTAGGTCCGGTCCAGTTCCGGTCCAGGACCGGATGGACCGGAAATCTATGTTATACTATTTTTTTAATTTATTGTTTTAATTTTTTTTCACACTATACCTATTGCAGACCAAGTATTAATTAACTAGTTTTATTTTATTTTTTTTCTTCTCACTAAATTGTTCATTAATTTAATTTTTTTCACACAAACTTTTTTTTCAAAAAAATATAGGTCCGGACCAGACCTGTTAGTTTCGATCCAGTACGGTCCGGTCCGGAACAAAACCCGGACCGAACCGAAAATTGAACAGTCCTATATGGCATAACAGGAATGAGAAAATAAGGGTCTTCGTGTTGATTTTAATGTGGATAATACAAGATAATCTGCATTTAAGATGGAGAAGGGTGAAGGAATGAGAAAATAAGGGTCTTCGTGTTGATTTTAATGTGGATAATACAAGATAATCTGCATTTAAGATGGAGAAGGGTGGATCCGTTGACTTGCTTTTGTGATGAACGTCTTTCCAAACTTTTCTACTGTTGTGGGTGTATCGGGCATACATTAAAGGAATGTTAGGCAAATACAGAAGTTGATGTAGACACAAATGACAATTACAACTATCCGAGATTGGACTCAAAAGATATTGCCCGAATATGGTATCTCTCATGGAAACTTTGTGATCGTAAAGCCAGTTAATAACACATTGTATTACAACAAATAGAGGTACTCGAATTTATTAAAACATACTGCTTGTGTAGAAATAAATTATCATAAACCCAACTAATTAATAACACATTCAATAACTAATCTCAACATTTTATTCCAAATCCAACCGTGAAGATATATGTTCGATCACATCTATTGATCATTGCTTAGATGTGTTGTATATCTACTAGACTACTACGGCTTAGATGAGGAATTTACTTAAAATTATCACATATGATGTTCGACTGAATTTCAGAATAAAGTACGTACATTAAGCAACAAACCTACAAACCCTAGCTTCTTGATACACATAGCCAGACTTGCAATAGTAGCCATGGTCAGGGCTACAATGCCGGTCTTCCGAGCAAATGCATTGCCCTTCTAGAGCACACCCGTCAAACTTGTCGCCTTCCAACCCAAACAAAACCCCATCAGACCACTCGCTCGAGAACAACCCTTGAGGATCTAACTCCTCCTTGGCCTTAACAAAGTTGTTCATGTCAATATACTTGCTTTGTACGCCAAAGAACGCAACTTGCCTATTTTTAGCCCAATGAGGGCGAGCCCCGTACTTGAAAAACGCCATTTGTTCGATTTCCTCGTAAATATCCTGCCTTAGTCTCGGTGTTTGGGGGTCATCGGCCCTAAAGTAATTAAAGTCAAGGACAACAGAGTCAACCTCTGGAGCCAGGTAGGCGGATGAGGCCTTGACAAAGCGAATGAGTAAGCCATTATAGAGGTCGATCCCACATAAGGCTTCAGGATCTATTTCCCTAAGTCGCTTCACATCACGGATGAAAGAGGTGAAGGTGGTTGCGGGAAAGAGGGCGGTTGTCTCGTAGAAGAAGATGCCACCGACCCGTGGGTCCCAGGCGCATGATTCGATGATGGAAGAGGAGTAGAGGCAAGAGCCGGAGGTTTGCATGGCGCCCTGGCGCCCCACCACCGGATAGCCGGTGAAGAAGAGGCGGTTGTTCTTTAACCCATTGGCCACAAGCTTCTTTGTTGCTAAGGTTGTTGCGGCCATGGCACACTTCCCGATGGTGCTCTTCGTGCTTTCAAACCCTTTTTCTGCACCATAAGACTCGTTTAGTTGAGTGGTAAAATAGAATGGAAAAGAGGTTGAAATTATGAAATAGAAATGGTTAGTTTATTTTAATGTATAAAAAGACTTTTAATCGTACATTTTATTTTAGTCACTAAACAAACATGATTTTTGATTGATTCAGAATGATCTTTAATGACTCCAAACTCCTTTTTTTTTTGCATATTAAGTGTCCGTTTAGTTAGAGTGGTAAAATAAAAATCGAACGGAAACGTTTTAGAAGAAGAAAATGAAATGAAAATGGTTAGATTATTAATTCATGTTTTAAAGACCTTTAACATTCCATTGTAATCCCTTAACAAACATGATTTTTGTTTGATTCATAATTATTTCATTTTCAAAAATAATTCTTAGCGATTTCAAGTAAACTCTAAGTATATAAGTTTACAGACTAAATAAGCGTTATGTCATTATGTGTGTATATACCTATGTCTCTAACTGATTTAGAGATTAAGATGGATTGGGGCTGGAAGCCTAAGAAATCGAAGACACCATCGCCGGAAGTCTCAAGGGGCACCCTGTGATCGTATCGGTAGACAGCAGTGTGCTTGGAGGGGTACCAAGTTATGTCTCCAAACTCGTACGTCATGGCATGCTTAAATAACTCATCCTCCAAATGCTCATCGTTTGTGAAATTGTAAGTTATGCTTCTTTTGAAAGCTGCTTCAATGGACAATTTTACCTATATCATTGCACATATTAAATTCTTTAGTTCATATTCGAAAGACTTTTAGGGCACAGTACTTCAGGTTAATTTATTAACTCAACATCGATTACGTACACGTACGATTAGGAGAAGCAAATAAATATATATTTAAATTAGTCTACATATCTATAGTCCATTATATAATTCAACCTATTTCTTTTATCCAAGCTATTTATTTATGCAAGACACATTTCATTATTTAAATTATTTCCTTGTTTATATATCAATACTTCTCTTGTATTGTCTTGAACCCTCTCCGATTACAATATTTATATTCGAGTCATACCAACAAGTGATGTATATTTCGTTAAAGTTATACCGTTTATTTGTTTTTTTTAAAATCAGTTTCAGGATATTTTATATCATCTTCACCGAATTATCTTTACATAGACTTTTGTAAGGAAAAATAATAATTACGACACTTTTGGTTATTTGGTGTGGATAATTTTTGAAACAAAATTATTCAAAAATTAATTAAATAAGTACAATAATAATTTTTCGTTTAAGATACCGAAATAACTGAAAAGTTAATAGAAACCGGGATAGGTGGTTCAATGCAATGAATTGTATTGTAAAAGATATTATAAGGTGAATTATTTGGGGAAAAAATAAAATGTGATTTTGTAAAACTAAAACTCATTATAAAATGTTATCTAGTCGAATAAATTCTGACATTTATATTATATTATTTATCTCCAAATAAGGATAATGTAGATTTAAATGTTGTCTCAATTATTGTTATATATCTAATTGACTTTCCTAAACATGTCTTCAATAACGTCCGAATGTACAACTTAACGATTGAGTTATGGCGACTTCAACAAGTATATGCCTCCGACATTTGCCAATTTATCAACTAAAATTTTCTATCAGAAGGCTATGTTTAAATTTTTGAGGAGGTTCCTCATACTTGTTTTTGTTCTTAATATTATTGACGGATTACCTCCTCCTAACCCAAAAATATCAAATGAAAGATTACATAATTTGTGTTAACCTCTATATTCTGTCAAAGATTTTAGATTAGACCGTTTAATCCAATAAAGACAGACTTAAGAGCGAAATCTTGTGTATACAAGGTGTATATGAGTTTTAACATCAAGTTCAATACATACACCTAACATATTAGGTCCTAAAGCCAATTAACTTAATGATATAAGAAATAGCCGAACAACCTTATCTTATATGCCAGACTAAAAGTTAAATTTTTAAAAAAGTCCAACAATTTCATCCATAAAAACCTAAAAACGTTAACTCAACAACATGAGTAAACCAATTTCATGTTAAAATCAATTGAATATATATATATATCATCGTTGGACTAATATTACATTTATCTTCAAATAAGACGATATAAAGTTTAAAATTTTAAAATCATATACGTGTAACGAAAAGATGTTATTTTATGTAGAAGAGAAGAGAGGATGTACCTTAGAAACGGCACCCAAGACACCCAAGGAAACCTTAGCGGCGTTAAGCAACGCATCTCCTTCTTCCAAGCTAACCACCTTAGCAAAACCTTCCTCGGCTGAGGCGGGAACGACGAGCCTCATTCCCACCACACGAGAGTGCAACGCGCCACCCTTCCCCCACCAAGAGCTGCCAACTGAGCCGGTTGCGAGTGCCCCACCGACGCTAACACCCTCCCAATAGGGGGAAGCCACCAAGCTCATCCCCTCCTCCTCCACCTTATCTATAAGCTCTCTCAACCCCACCCCAGCGTCCACTGTCACCACCTTTGCCGCGGTGTCCACCTCAATATCCGAGTTCAGCCTCTCGGTGCTTATCATGGTGGCGGCAGTAGTGGCGGTGGGGCAGGCTAGCTTGGGGATGGTGTGGGAGAAGGTTGTCACAACCTTTACGTGGAGGTTGAGCCTTGTTGCATGGGCCACCGCGTTGACTAACTCCGCCTCCGTGGTGGGGTAGACAACGGAGTTGGCGATGCATGAGCGGCGGTCCCCCCATGCACCGTATGCGTTCGAGACGCTGCAATCGGTGGCGGTGCAACGGACCGGAGACTCTGGCGGAAAGGAGAGGACCGGCGGCAAGAGGAGGCAGAGAAATAGAAGGTAACAAGGGAGGATGCTATTGGACATGATCGTTTCTTGCTATTATTTTTCTTTGGCTACAAGTTTACTTGTGAATTACGATCATAATTCCTTAACAATGAATTATATAGGATGTGTAGCATGTGTAAAGAATGTATATATCGGATTATTTTATAAAATGTCAGATATATATCCAGTTTTTATGGTTGATTGAGACGGCAAAGCGTTCCTTATCGATTGTTATGTAATGACATTTTAGTGGTTTTATTTTATCATATTCAAAAGCTAATTGCGTCTTGTACCAGTATTTGTAAAGATAATAATTATAAATAAATTAATCTAAGTTATATATTTAGTCATTAAGGCAAAATACTTTATTTATATAGGTTGAAGGTAGTTGATATATATAATATTTATCAAACTATTTTTCTTAAATATTTTATATTTGTAGAGTATTCCGAAAAAATAGTGTAAATCATCGGTAACTCGAAACATTACTGGCTAGGACCTCACAGTGGGTCCTAACCTTAGTTTCACACATAGCAACATACCATTCAACAATGCACAAATAATATAAAGCCAAAATTCTTTAAAATAAGAACATGTTAAATATGACAAACTCTAGATGCGTACGACATCCAACAACTGAAAGGAAATAAAGTGTATTGCAAGAATAATAAATAAATAAAGACGTCCACAACTCCTATTACAGAAATGTCGGTTGACCACTCTACTCCCGATTTCTCGGTAGATTTAACTTGCAAAGTCTATCAACACGGTAAAACCGTTAGTTACATTTTAATACTAAGGATACTAGGGAATAATCACAAATAAGGAATTACAGTAAATCACTCAGCATGCAGCAAACAATGTCCCGGTTCTTATCTTCTTTTTTGTGTGGAAATTGTCATCCTATTATTCACCTTTTCATGGTAGCACGAGAGTCTCCCAACCCTCGCCCCCCTAAACCAGTATGACTAGTTTCGATGCATATCCCGTATACACTACTTGACTGGTCGCGGGGAATCTTCCAACAACATCGGCCCAAACAGAGTGCTACGGCCCGTTATAATACACTTGAACCTCTCTTTAGAAAAATAAAGGCAATGGTCTTGTTCATTCATTTTATGTAACACGCATAACACACTACCATAGTACACACTCAATATATATTATCATGGTAGCTAAGTGATTACTACCTCACCTTATCCGTACTGGTCTCCAACGTTATTCGTGATCTACCAGTCAGTGATCATGAATCCCGAGCAAGATATATTAACCCTTATTACTCCTCGATTTATTATTCTAAACAAATAGGGTATGATATCTAGCATCAATACTATTATACTTTTTACGACCTAGGTTCACGGACCTAGACGTCCATTCCAACTTCCCGCATTATGATCCAAATCATTTCACTAACATCCGTTATCTCGGGAGTCTTGTATTTCGTCTGTCGTTATCCATCATCTTAACTACTCATAGTTCCATTCCAATTCCATACTAACATAGCATTCTCTAAACTTGTTCCAACTTCCATCATTCCGGTCATTCTATATTAGTTCCGCAACCATAGTTCACATCAACATTTCACTACTTAGACTTTTTTTAACATTCACTAAAATATAGATAATTAATTTCCGAATCAGCTAATTATGTATTAACGGTACAAATTAATTTAACGGAATTAGAGAAAAGATCGGATCTCGAATCTAACCGGAATCGGGTCTAGTTGCAAGGCTTAACGGAGTTGGATGGCACCAGGTGGCTACACGGTTACAACAGGTCACGGGTTCGAGCCCTGCGGTTACACAAACATATATTACACGCTAGATAAGGAAGGACTTGTACATCTTGGGTTCGAGTCATGGCCGTGGTAAAAGACAGAATTAAAACGTTGGCTTAAGCACGATGGTCTCCAATTCGAAACTCGCCAACAGCAAGGAAAGTGTGGATGGTGTCACGAGGCGGAGGTCAGGAGGTCACAAGTTCAATTCCCCTTGGCTGCGAAATAAAACAAAGTGTTGGTTGAGGCAAACCCCAGGGTTCGAATCCCACTCGAAACAGAAAAGGGTTTGGACAACGACTTACCCCCAAGCGTGGAAGCAGATGTTTGATTCCCGTTACCCGTGCTTGTTCTCTCTTCCCCGGTGATCTCCGTTGTTGGGTGGCTCAGCGATCCAGGGAGCAGTGGCGTTCAACAGGTTTGTCCACCGTAGGCGAGGTAGAAGGTGCGAGAGCGTCGAATTTTCCTAGTGTAGGTGTTCCTTGTAGGGAAGTTGGTGGTGCGTGTGACGGCGAAGGTGACGGGGTAATGTCGTTCGAAAGACAGATTGCAAGTCAGGGACGGAGAGGCGAGATGGTGAGGGAATGCTAGGAAGGCGCGTAGCGTCGATGTTCTCGGTGGTTACTAGTTCGGTCAACCCTCTTCAATTCCTTCTTCAATACCGGTTACTTTATCTTCCTCCATTAATGCAGCGTAACACCGTCCGTTACCGATCTCGACCGTGGAGAAGACGACCCTCTAGTTAAAGTATTATCCAGTTAACCGCGTCCCCTGGCCCAAGGAAGAAACAATGCAAGACCGTAAAGGAAGGCCCACTGGCCTTAGTCTGGAAAGGTTAACTTGGCCATTAAGGCCAGCTTCGTCTTGGCCCAAAGGAGAAAATAAGACCGCCGTGAGGGCATATGCCCAACTGGCCGTTTGGTTTAGTCCGTACCGTCCGGTTCATGGAACCCCAGAGGGGTTGATTTAGTTTCTTACCCAGTTTGGTCTGGTTTGGTTAAACCACTCGTTCTTTCGGATTTGGATCCGTTTGACTTATTTCTTCATATTTGATTCGGTTCACAGACAAAGTTAAAAAATATTAAATTAATCAAAAAAAGTTATTTTCTTAAAATTTTCGATTATTACATTATAATTCTCTTAATTTTTCGGTTATTACATTATAATTCTCTTAACGTGTCTTTAAGCTATAACATAATCATTTTTTTATCGAGTTGGAATATCAATAAACATCATAAAATTTCTTATATTACAAAATCTCAAAATTATCGTTATAGTTTAGTATAGTTTAGTAGCTATTAATGTATCAACTCCCTAAAAAATGTGTGACGACTGAAAATTTATATACCCAAATCGATAAAATAATCATTACTGTAAATCAACATTTTATGATCTTTGTCTTTAAAGTTAGACCAGTGTATTTTTCGTGCACTACACGAGACGTGACTTAATAGTTATTCAAAGATCTAGTTTATCATACATATAATACGATAATAAATTCAAGTTATATTTATAACTATAACATATTAAATTGTACATATTGTGCTTCTAAACAAATAAATCATTTAGTTTAAACCAACGATCTAGTTTGTTTTCAAAATAAATTTTTAAAATTAATATTAAAAAGACTAATTAATTATTTCTTATAATTTGTTGGGTTGGGGGATATGAAAGTTTATTTAAAATGACAATCCTTTTCATGTGTATAATTTATAATTTTGATTTGAATATTTTGAGTTGGGATAAATCTGAATTTTAGATTTGATTTATAAAATTTATTTTTACCCTAAATTATTTTTATTTAACAATAAGAAAAAAATAATTTTGTTAAGATTTGTTCAACTAACAATTAACTTGATTTTGTGTAAGCATAAAAAAATAAAAATAATCTAATATAAAGAATGATATTCGAAATAAATGGAATTTTCGTAAATAACTTAATAAAATACTGATGTGGCATCATTTGTTCCGTAACCATTGTTTATTTTAGTTTATTAAACATAAAGAATGATATTCTAAATAAATAGCGTTTTCTTAACAATGAATTATATAGGATGTAGAATGTGTAAAGAATACTATTGGACATGGTCGTTTCTTTCTATTATTTTCTTTGGCTACAAGTTTAGATGTGAATTAATATCATAAATCCTTAACAATGAATCATATAGGATGTAGAATGTGTAAAGAATGTATATATCGGATTATTTTATAAAATGTCAAATATACATCCAGTTTTAATGGTTGCTTGAGACGGCTAGGCCTTCCTTAATAATTGTTATGTAATGGCATTTTATTGGTTTTATTTTATCATATTCAAAAGCTCATTGCGTCTTCTACCAGTTTTTTTTTAAAGATAATAATTATAAATAAATTAATCTAAGTATAATTATATATTTAGTCATTAAGACAAAATACTTAATTTATATAGGTCGATGGTAATTGATATAATATTTATTAAACTACTTTTCTTAAATACCTTACTTTGTAGAATATTCTGAAAAATTAGTGTCAATCATTATTTTATAATTTTCTTAACATGTCTTTAAGCTATAAAATAATCATTTTTATCAAGTTAATATAAATAAATATCATAAAATGCATTATATTACAAAATTCAAAATTATCATAGTTTAGTAGCTGGTAGGTGTTTCAACTCCATAAAAATGTGTGATGTCGAAAATTTATATCCGAAATTGATAAAATAATCAATATTGTAAATCATCATTATATAATTCTCTTAACTTCGCTTAAAAGTTGGACACCTAAATAAAATTTCAGAGTTTTAAATTGATTGTTTCACAAAAGAAAATTTAAAAAAAGGGAAAAAATGATTTCATTAAGATTTGGTCAACTAACATCTAACTTGATTTTTTATGCATAAAAAATAAAGATAATCTAATATAAAGAATGATATTCGAAATAAATGGTATTTTCGTAAATAACTTAATAAAATGTTGAGGTGGCATCATTGTTGCGTGACATGTAGCCTAAACATTCTCTGTTTTAGTATATTAAACTAGTTTATATCCTGCACATTGTGCGGGTTTATTGATAAATAAATAATTGTGAATTTTAAAACTTATGGTATATTGGTTTTTGCAAGGAATATCGATAAGTTTATATACCAATAACGTATATGAGAAGTTTAATTATTAATTTTATCTATAAAAAATTGGTTGGAGATGTTAATAAATTTTGCTGAACGAAATTATGATTTTAAAAAGAATCGAGAATTGAAAAATGGAGATACGATAGGAAAAACATCGTTCAAAAGATATGAGTTATTGGACGAAAATTAACTTACAATATTTATAATTTTGATTTTGATTTCGTAAGAAAATATTTTTTTGTCTTTAATTATGATTTAAAAAAAGATTTATTTCCATAAAAAATGTGAGTCCATCACGTCAGCATTACGACGGATACTTTAGTAAAGTATATAGCTATAAGAATGATATTCTAAAGAAAAAGCATTTTCGTAAATAACACTTAACAAGATGCTAATGCGGCACCATTTAATGTGTGACACGTAGCCTAACCGTTCTTTTGTTTAGTATATTAATAGATTTTCTTTACGCACATTTTCACTCGATTGGAAAATGAGACAAAAATAATAAAGACCCGTATGTCTTGTTTGGCACACAACAAGCCTTTGCAATTTGGTCCAATGAAAATCCGTTGATCGGTGTAGAGATGGGCTCGGTTCAAACCGAACCGTCAAACTGTCGGTTTGGCCAAACCGGCGGTTTTAGGTTTGGCCGGTTCAAGGTTTAGATTTGTGAAAATAAAAAACCTAAATCGCCGGTTTGAACCGGCCAAAACTGTCGGTTTGAACCGACGGTTTTGATGGTAAATAGGTTTTTTTTTTAAAAAAAACCTTTAAAACCGACGATTTTGCTTCTGGACCGGTTTTTCAATTTATTATTATTTTTTTAATAAACCATGGCTAAACCGGCAAGCCGGTTTTCACTTACTAGGTTTGGGTTTAGGTTTGACCTGACGTTTAGGTTTTCAGTCCACCACTAGATCGGTAGAAACAAACTCCGAGTGCGCAAGAATTTCATTGCAGTTAAAATGCGTTTTTCTGTACACATAGTAAACTTACGCCATTAATATTGATACGAAAATAGCCGTAGATTATCCCCATCTTCGACACCAAAGCCTTCCTTCATTTAATAATGGTTAATTGTTATATATATATATATATATATATATATATATATATAGTGACGGCAAAGCCTTCCTTAATTTAATGTTATGTAACGGCGTGTTAGTGGGTTTGTTTTATCGTATTCAAAAGCTCATTGTGTTTGTTGTTCAATTGTCTTATCTTGATTGAGATACAATCATTCAACAAGCATTTTAGCATATCGAAATAAACTCCCCTTTAAATTTTATTTATTTATTTTGGGAGGTGTAATTTACACGTTTTTAAAAATACCGTTTGTACAATTCAATGATAACGTGCTTGTGATAAACACTTGACGCACGCTTGGAGTGCACTTACGAACAAGTTATCGTTTGTCAAAGAAGTGATATACTTGTTCAACAATTTCAATTTTGTACTCTTTGGATTTTTTTTATTAAAAAAAAGTCGTCGTTAACTCCGCATATGTAGTTGCGCTTGTGACATATTAAAATACGGGTAAAATGAAAGAGTGAATTTTTTGGGTAAAGATGAGCACCAAGAAAACTCAATTTCTTTTTAGGTGATAAACCAAATACTCTTATTTATTTATTTATAAAGATAAATTAAATGATTAATTGGTAATTTCAATTTAATAAGGCTCAAACCCAATCCAAAGTACAAACCCAAAACTGAACTAAACCCGAACCGAATCCGAACCGGAAACCAATAAACAAAACCTGAAACCCGAATCTGAACAAAAATCGAGCCTATAATAAATCGTATATATAGGATTTTATTTTAACTTCTCTATAAAATTCCCTTTGTATCCTTGATTTTAGAATTAGAAATAAGAGGATTGATAGGCGTACCGTGAAAATCACTAATTGTCATCATAACTACACACTTCGCGTGCGTTGTTGAGTTGTTTTCAACTACGCATATGAGGTGCGTAATTGGAGTTCATGAAAAAAAAAATTGAAAAAATTAAACTACGTACCTCACGTGCGTAGTTGAGTGAGTTGTCAACCACGCACGCGACGTGCGTAATTATGGTGGCAAATAGTGATTTTCGCCGGTACATTTATAAAACACGAAAAATACATGTGAAATGACTAGGGACTTAGTTTGTTTTTGCTATACCCAAAAGACCCTAATACCCCAATCTTCTCTTAAAATATAAACTAAGTGATTATTGTTTGGGGATAGTTTGATCCCTTACTGTTGGTAATTTAGTGTTTTATAGAATGCTTTGAGGCGTGAAAAGATCACTATCTTTATATTGATATTTGTCCCCTCTAATTGTTGTTAGGGTTGCAGACAAATTCACCTCCTAGGATAAAACAAAGCCCTTAAAGAAATCAGACAGCAAATCTGAGTTTCTTTCTTATATCTATTTAGTGACAGTTAATTCAGTTTTACAGTTAGGATTGCAGTTAAGAGAGCAATTATGTATTCCTTCCTGCGAAAGATACTTAAATAAAGTTCAATAAGTTTTATTAATAGACTTTTACCAACAATCCCCACTAAGTCTATAAATAAGACTTTGTGAATAATGTCATATATAATGAAAGTGTTTTTCAACTTAAACTTCCAATTAGTACAACTTTATCAAAATGTCAACAGATTCAATGGTGGTTAGTTCCTTAAACCATTTTTCTTTTATCAACATCGGATAAAGCATACATATAACATTTTCAGCTTCTTCACTAAACTTCTTTTGCCTTGAGTTCACCCAGATTCATAGAAAACTTACAAAACAACTGGTTTTGTTTAAGAGTAACTCCACTCTTATGTGATCTATATAGGTAAGATTCTATGGAAACGTAATCATTAAAGAATCTTATTAAGAGTAGCCTTAGTACTCAACCTCCCTTTTATTGCACTCGCGTGCATCCCAAATCACTTATCAACAACTTGTTGTTACCCTTTAAACTTCATAACTAGAATCTCTAGAAAGAGGTTGGGTTCCTGTTGTGGTGATTTCATATCAATTTCAACCCCATTGCAGCTGAGGTATTTCTTACCATTTCTCTCGAGAG
Source organism: Fagopyrum tataricum (assembly GCA_002319775.1). Lineage (NCBI taxonomy): Eukaryota > Viridiplantae > Streptophyta > Magnoliopsida > Caryophyllales > Polygonaceae > Fagopyrum > Fagopyrum tataricum. Next base: position 8,630,350 of record CM008281.1, read on the forward strand.
TGCTTTTGTAAATGGGTCAGCCAAATTTTTACAAGACTTGACATAAATAATGGTAATAACACCTTCTTCAATCAACTGCCTAACATAAGCATGTCTTAAACTGATGTGTCTAGACTTTCCATTATAAATTTTATTATAGGCTCTAGACAATGTTGTTGCACTGTCACATAACACAGAAATAGGTGGCATTGGTTGTGGCCACAACTGTATATCCAGAAGAAAATTTCTCAACCACTCCGCTTCCTTTCCTGCTGCAGCCAATGCTATAAACTCTGATTCCATTGTAGAATGTGTTATGCAGGTTTGTTTCTTTGAAGCCCAGGATATTGCTCCTCCTGCTAGAATAAAAACCCAACCACTTGTGAATTTATTTTCATCTGCACTAGATATCCAACTAGCATCTGTAAATCCTTCCAAAACAGCAGGAAAACTGCTGTAAGACAATTTTAGTTCTGTTGTTTTCTTTAAGTATCCTAGAACTCGACTTATAGCCTTCCAATGTTCAATTCCAGGATTGCTAGTATATCTTGATAACTTGCAAACGGCAAATGCAATATCAGGTCTTGTACAATGCATTGCATACATTAAGCTCCCAATTGCACTTGCATAATCTTTTCGGGAATTAGATCTACCTTCATTTTTGAATAATTTACATGAAGGATCATATGGAGTATTTGCCTCCTTAATCGTAAAATGCTTAAATGTTTCTAACATCTTATGAATGTAATGAGATTGGGTCATAGTAAAATCCCCACTATTTTTAAGTATTTTAATACCTAAAATAGTGTCTACTTCCCCCAAATCTTTCATCTTGAATTGTGACTTCAAGAAATTCTTAATTTCAGTTACTCCTTCAATATGATTGCTTATAATTAGCATATCATCAACATAGAGACAAATTATAACACTGTATTTGTCGCTGAACTTTGTGTACACACATTTGTCTGCGCCATTATGCTTAAATCCAAAAGACATTATGGCAGAATCGAACTTCTCATGCCACTGTTTTGGTGCTTGCTTCAGTCCATATAAAGATTTTGTTAATTTGCACACTTTATTTTCATTTTCAAGAACCACAAACCCCTCGGGTTGTTCCATGTATAATTCTTCATCCAAATCTCCATTCAGAAATGCTGTTTTTACATCCATCTGATGCACCTGCAGCTTATACAACGAAGCAAGTGCCAAGAGCACTCTTATTGATGTAATCCTTGCTACTGGTGCATATGTATCGAAATAGTCGATACCTTTCTTTTGTTTAAATCCTTTGGCTACTAATCTTGCCTTGAAGGTTTGGATTGTGCCATCGGTATTATACTTTCTTCTAAATACCCACTTGCTGGAAATTGGTTTAGATCCTTTAGGTAAATCCACCAGAACCCAAGTATTGTTGGACATAATCGAGTTCATTTCATCATTCACGGCCTCTTTCCAGAATGCTACATCTCTAGAAGACATTGCCTCGTTAAATGTCATAGGGTCCTTCAATTTGAAACACAAATGGTATTTTGTTTAACACTTCATTCCTAGTTCCTTCAACTAGGAGTAAAACATCATTTGGTAATAAAAAATTAGAACCAAATTGTTGTTGTGTTCTGACCCGTTGACTTCTTCTTTGTTCCATTGGTTCATTAAGTTGTCTTTTCCTTGATAAAGAAGTCGATGGAGCCGAGTAAGTAGTGTTTCCAGCATTTTCACTTGTCACATCCCCACTGAATTGTGTCTCAAAAAATTCAGCATCTCTGGATTCAACTATTTGATTTAAATCCACATCCACAAATCTATAAGCCTTGGAGTTTTTTGCGTACTGATGAGTATTTTAAACTAGCTTTAAAACCCTTTACTTGCAAGTGAACAAGATCGAATGAAAAGTGAAAAATATAAGGGTATCGTATCCGCAGGGAACGGTTGATTAACTTAAATTAAATGTCTACTAAATTAACCCAAAGAGAACACAAATTCAGGTGGTTAGTTTTGACTAGAGCTAAATAAATTAAAACAAGAAACTTAAACAACTAAGATAATACTAGTTATTGGGAATTGGACGACAATCGGTTGGTAAAATTCTAGGACATTCGAATCCACCACTATGGATACAATTGATAACTTAGCTAGAATGAGAATTAGTTGAGGGCTTCATGAGCTCCCTGCACTACAAGCTTGGGATTACTATATAGATAAATTATTTGTGATTAATCAAGTAACATAACCCATCTAACTAAAGCATGGACTATTCAATTTCATAACCACAAACACATGAAATACCATTGCATAACATCACACTCTTGAACTACAAGAACAAGGTCTGTAAACTAGATACCAACATAAACCAAAAATCTTCTACAAGAATGATTATCAATCAACATTGGTTTATATAATTGAACATATAATCTTATAGCTATGCAGTCCATAAACCCACAACACTTCTCAATTACAAAACCAAATCATCAAATCATTTCCATAGGGTTTCATCTAAGCCCTATAATAACAAAATTAGCAATTCATGGATGAAGAAGATTTCACCAATTTAACCAAAACCATGAATGAAAATCTGCTTAAGATAGATATTCGATTCAAATCTGGCGTTGGTTGCTCCCCTTGTGTTCCGCTTGTACTCGTTTTGGTTCCTCTGTTTCTGCTCGTCTTCTCTAACTCGTTCTCTTCTGTGGTCGTCCTCGTCCCGTGGTTGATAATGACCCCTTTTGCCGTCTTCCTCTCTTGAGATTTATAGCCTCCTCCCATCCTTCTCCAATAAGCCAAGTCTCTCTTGTTTAATCAAGTCCTTTGTAGCTGCGGCGTGCCTAGCCCACTTTTCTATCCATCTTTTCCCAAAAAATCACAGTTGTATAGGCTTTATGGACTAAAAGATAGAAATGATCATGTGCTTTTCATTTCCATGTAGCCGCATGTCCACAGTAGCAGAGCTTGCTTAGGGTATCCACAATGTAGAAACCACCAAAGTTTCTTATTATAAATAAATAAAAGTAAATTATTTATAATTTCTTAAATGTCAGACAAAATCAGAGAACTCTTCCTACTTTTACAGAGAGAAGTTCTACTGTAAGGACTTTATTCTTGCAATAGGAAATCCAAATCTCTGTAAAATCTGACATTTACAACTTTTAATTTATTTTAACTTTATCTTCTATAAATTTAAGAAACCTAGAGAATCACCGTTGTGGATGCTCTTACATTTCTTGACTTTTCAACCCTCCAAAAAAATCATTTCTCTGCAGCAGTCCTTTCTTTATTTCTTTAGTGTCTAAAAGTCATGACTTAATTGATGTATTGCTTCATTAGACTTGTCTACCTTACACAAAAAATATAATAGGATGTAATTAATAAAAATGCCCAACTTAAAGTAGAAATACCAATTGTTACATCATGGATAAATATAATAAAAATTCTATATAACTCAAATCTATAATTCATTTAAATAGCATATGATCTAACTATATAAGTGATATAAAATACAATATTTCACACTTATCACATACCCCAAGAAAATGCTTTTCAAGGCTTTAGGACCCAATTTAGTTCTCCTAGGATCTGGAATCCTGTAATATGCTATGCAGCCCCATACTTTTAAATAGTTTAAATTGGGTTGTCTTCCATTCCAGACTTCATATGGAGATACTTTAGTCCTTCTTGAAGGAATTATGTTGTGCAAATAACATGCTATCAACAAAGCTTCTCCCCACAGATTTGAAGGCACTTTTGCATTCAACATCATAGAGTTCACCATATCACACAATGTTCGATTTTTTCTTTCAGCCAAGCCATTCTGCTGTGGCGTGTAAGGGGCTGTTCACTGATGAATAATTCCACTGTTTTCACAGAATTCATTGAACTCATTAGAGAAATATTCTCCGCCCCTGTCACTTCTCAGAATTTTAGTCCTTTTATCTTTCTGATTTTCAACTTCAGCCTTGTATATTTTAAACTTCTCAAAAGCTTCATCCTTTTTCCTCATCAAATATACACGAGTATATCTCGATTTATCGTCCGTGAAAGTAATGAAGTACCTATTTCCACCTCTTGTTAGTATTCCATTTAATTCACAAATATCTGAGTGTATAAGTTCTAATATTTCATTAGTCTTATCTATTGCGGGAAAAGGTCGTTTGGCCATTTTTGCTTGAACACAAATCTCACAATGTTTATCAAAAAACATGACTATCATAATTAATCATTTCATGCTTAGACATAAACTTTATAGATCCAAAATTCACATGAGCAAGTCGCATATGCCATAAAGATGGAGATAACTCAACAATATAAGCAGAAGTACTAGTATTATTATTGATAATATTGATACTAAGTTTGAACATTCCATCACAAGAGTATCCCTTTCCTACAAATGCACCACTCTTAGTTAATATTAACTTGTCAGATTCTAGGACAGCCTTAACACCGGCTTTGCATAACAGACTTGCAGAAATTAAGTTTTTTATGATTTTTGGAACATGAAGGACATGGGTCAGAATGATCTTCTTTCCCGAAGTGAACTGAACTTCAACACGTCCTTTGCCTAGGACCTTGGCTACATTGTTATTTCCCATAAGAACTCCATCATCCTTGTCGGAGGGTTCATAGTTTGTAAATTGAGAAAAATCATTGCATACATGCACCGTATCTGATTTGTCTTTTTGAGACTTCAGTAACCATACCAATCTGTAATTCAGAAAACATCTCAAATACCATGGCAACAATATCTGATTTGTCTTTTTCAGTCACATTGGCTTGATTGTTGGACATCTCTTGTTGTTTTCGTTGCCATTTTCTGCATTCTCTCTTAAAATGCCCTGGTATCTTGCAAGAAATGGCATTTTGGCCTATTATCTTTATCATCCTTCTTAAGTTTCTTAGAGTTGTTGTAGTTTTTATTCCCATCAGGCTTTTTTGTTCTGATTGGAATTCTCACCAACAACATAATTCACCTTATTTTCAGATTTTGAATCCACTTGCTTTTTGTATTGACATCTCGTTTCTTCCTCAATACGCAAATGTTTCTGAATCTGTTCCAAAGATAATTCTTCCGTGGTATGTAAGAGTTTTTTCCGATAATCGTTCCAAGTCGTAGGCAATTTTGCAATGATTGCCCCCACTTGTAATGACTCTGAGATATCAATCTTCAACTCCTTGAGTCGGTTAACAATACTATGCAGATCATGAACTTGATCCATGACAGGTTTATCAACACTCATAGCAAAATCAAAGTATTTCATGATAAGAAACTTATCTGCGCCTTGCTTTTCATTGTTGTATCGCGTCTCAAGCGTGGTCCAAATCTCCTTTGGCGATCTGATTGTTGTGAACAGATTATAAAGTCTGTCAGAGAGTCGGTTGAGGATATGACCTCTACACAGAACTTCGTCTTCTTCTCTTTTCTTCCTTTGGTCCTTGATCTCTTGGTCCTCTTCATCTGTTGGATATGGAATTGCCTCAAAATTGGCATCCAACACATATGAAATCTTCAAGGCTGTCAGGAGGAACATCATTTGGTCCTTCCAGCGGTTAAAGTTGGTCCCATCGAACCGATCAGGTTTGAAAAAAATCTTGATTCATCAGGGTAAGGGCTGCTGCTTGTGATCCCGCCTCCATAACAAATATCACTTTAAAATTGTTGGTAATTTAGTGTTTTATAGAATGCTTTGAGGCGTGAAAAGATCACTATCTTTAAAGTGATATTTGTCCCCTCTAATTGCTGTTAGGGTTGCAGACAAATTCACCTCCCAGGATACAACAAAGCCCTTAAAGAAATCAGACAACAAATCTGAGTTTCTTTCCTATATCTATTTAGTGAAGAATCGTACTCTAATTATAGAGAATTCTCCGAACTGTCTGCGACAGTTAATTCAGTTTTACAGTTAGGATTGCAGTTAAGAGAGCAGTTATATATTCCTTCCTGCGAAAGATACTTAAATAAAGTTCAATAAGTTTTATTAATAGACTTTTACCAACACTTACATCAGCAGAAAGATGATCCACTATATTATCGGGACGGTCAAACCATACGCTTAAATTAAGCGGAAAATTTATCCAACAACTATCTAAAAAGTCAGCTGAGATATTTACCTCATGATAGACATGTTGGCACTAGATAGCCCAATCCAGTTGTAATTAGTCTTGACAACACGCTCCCAATCAATCTTAAGTCTATGAAACACACCCCACGACTCAGCCATGGAGACACTACATAAGTTAAAATTGGCTCCAAACCCCGGCCCGTTAACCATTCTCCGTCATGATTCCTAACAATGCATGAAGCTGTATTAATCTTCACGTAACTTGTGGGAGGGGTCTCATGCAATGTTGACTACCCCAATGGGAACTTGCTTTACTGGTCGATACCGAATCCAAACATCATTGCTGCAAGGGCACGTCGGAAATGTTGTTATCATCCTTAAGGAGCCGTCACCCTTGCTTTACAAGAAGGGCATTACTGAGCAAGGCCTTGCCCCTTCTTGGAAATATCATACACCATTTGTAATCAATCCAAATAATTATAGCATACAAATCTCAAGAAATTAATATCATATGTAATCTCGATAATTTTCTCTAAATAAGGAACCGAATCCATATCTAAAAATATAGAGAAAATTTGTGAATGTTGGTTGCAGGCCATGGTGGAGATGGTGGCGGATGAAGGCGGCGAGTCCTTTCCGAGGATCTAAGATGGTGGCGGAGTTGAAGACGGTTGTTGTAATAAATTCAATGTTATAGGCGGAGAAAAAGAACCTAAACAAGCAGAGATAGAGTAAATTAAAATTGGGTAGATTGCGTAAACCAAGTGGAATATATTGGGTAAATCGAATTCGGTTAGATTGATCGAATCTATATAATTAATATTGGTCATGAAAATTTTAATATTGAGTATTAAAATTTAATCATAACTTTACAAAAATAAATAACAGAGAATAGTGGGATTCGATTAATTTAACTGGTAATAGTGAAGGGTGGCAGTTCAAAACCCACAAACACCTTTATAAAATTGATGATTTGTATAGGGATGCTTCAAGATTCTTGTCAAGATCTGAAAGAAGGCTTCTAGTGAATGCTTCAAGATTTGGTCATATAGACATCATACAAGAGTTATAGTAATCATTATCTTGTTCAAGAAACTAATGTTATATCATTGAACTGGTCTATTCCTGTGGAGTTGAGATCAATTGGAGGGTACTGACTGTTGAGATCAACCATCTCTTTGAATGTATGCACTCTCTTTCTCCTTTCCGTATCCTCGCTCTTCTCTTCATTCTCCCTTTTCTTTGAATGATTGCTCAACTCACTTATCATCCATAACTGTGGTTCCTTGTCTTCCTTTAAGCTTGATGTTTCAGATGAGCTCTCCACTGATCCTCCATTGACTTTGATCTGGATTTGTCTGTCTAGGTCCTCCAAGCTCAAACCTCTCATTTCTGTCAACTCAGACAAAGAAGAGCTCAAGCACCCGGAATTCACCATTGACACCAGCTGGGAAAGCTCAGCTTTCGCGTCTTCAGTGCATCCACCAAGCGTCTCCTGCGCCTTTTTAAGCACCTTCTGTAGATACTTCCCTTGCGCTTCAATCCGAAGCTGCAAATGCCTTTGCACCTGTTAAACACACCCATTACTTCACTTCACTCATCAAGATACACTATAATTCCCCGTTTGGCTGTAGTTCTGGAATCATTTTTTGTGGTTTCATGCAAAATGCATTTGTTTTTCCCATTTTGTTTCCAATTACTACAGACTACAAGGAATGATTCCAAAGAATTTCATGAACAAGGGTATACATATGCACTAGATTCGTTTCCATTTCGTTTATGTTTCAGGAGTTAAAACCAAAGGGATCCTAATTCTCTCTTTACCTCAATTTGCTCATGAAGTTTCCTTTGTATCTCCATTTGCATTTGTATAGCTCGAGAAATCTGCACGTTTCTGACAATTGATATCACAACAAAAAATCAGATTCTTTGCTCATCCCAGAATCCGGAAAAAAGGATAAATAAATCCAACTATTACTCTTGTATTGGATCAGGAGCTTGATTATTCGTTCCCTCTCGGAAAAGACAAAGTTGGCCGGAGCTATCTTTGCAATCTACATTCATACCTTCTTGATTGGACTCACTGAAGGTCTCTATGAAATTATTTTTTCCAAGTCTATATTTCTGCAATAGAAGAATAGATCATGTTTAAATTCTGATAACTAGTATTATCATGGCAAGTTTGAGTTTGAATTACTTGTAAATGGCTTTTGAGATGGTATAGAGTGAGACCCGGAATCCCCATGACTCTCATCAGACTCTTGGGTGTCGCTTCTGTCACAGCAATACAAGAAGATGATAGAGCCTTCAATTCAAATTTACCAAATCTAGAATGACTAAATTAACACTTACTGTCTGGCCCTCCAATCTGGTTGACAGCGTCGACAAATCGCTGATGAAGCTGAGTAGTCCATTTAAGCCTTGGTTTTGCATCAGCGGACAGAACTAAACTCTTATGTTCATGATTCTGCATATCTTGTTCACAACAACAAAGAACATGAGGGTTGTTATTAATAATACTCATATATGCTTCAAATGGGTAAGTAAAGTTTCTTGGGTTTGTACTATGTGATAAGGGGAATATATACCCCATCATCAGCTGGGCCTTAGACTCTCCCCAATTCATGTGAACTCTTCTTTTTCTTTATTACAAAACTAAAAAAAGAAGGAAAAATTCTCAGGGAATTTTTCTTTTGGTACTTTCCATCATCTTCTTTGTTCTTTGACATAAAGAGTGGAGGGAATATCTTATGCAGCAAAAACAGAGAAAGCAAACAACAAACACGCTTCAATATGAGCCTCAAAAGGAGAGAAAAGAATAAGGTATCTACTTTCATATACAACTGCAAGAGGCTTTCAAGGACAAACAAAATGGCACTGGAAGATTGTCATTGTTCTTTTTGAAAATGATCATAAATAGGGTGTTTAATTTGAAAACAAATAAGATAAAGGAGCAATTATGCAGAAGGTGAAGGTAAAGGGAATAAAATAATATATATTCAAAAGATATAATTGATTAGTGTTTAGAGTATTGTTCTGCAAGTGTTTTTCATTTAGCAAAGTAAGTAAAGTGAATTGTGAGAATGCAAAAAAAGAAGTAATAGATGAGCAGATACCAAGTAAACACTTTAAGAAAAGAATAAACAGAAGCAAAGATCGAAGAGTGTTAGGCAGTAAAGGGAAATGATGAAGACAGACTATCTTTCTCATTTTAGGGAGAATAAGTTGAACATTTCCTTTGCTAAAGGCATTTGTATTGTGCATAATCACTCCGGGATTGCAACCCGGTTGGTCTAAATTACAACTCGGTGAAGGATATCCGAATCTTTCTAGACTAGCCTTTGATAAAATTATCATATATCCGGAGATTCGAATCGGATCGGATATTACAACCTGTTAAAAAGTATCGGATATACGAATATTTTTATCAGGAGATTCGATTCGAATCGAATTTGTATGTAAGCAAAAAATATATATATATATATAAATTCGGCGGGTAAAGACAAAAACTTTGTTACGACGTTAGAATCATCGCCTACATCTACTACGCTTGAAGATGCGATACAAAGTTATCTATTGCAACACTAGATGTGATGCCAACTTAATTGAATACATCATAATATTTAGTTGAACAATATTTAGGTTAGGATGGCAACTTAATTGCCTCGTCCCTCGACTCGAGTTGGTCATTTTTTTTAACATCCGTCGTCCTTTTAACTAATAATATACGTAACCTTTAAAAAAAATCATAAAGTTAAAATTTGGCAATGCAATAAGTAGTATAGTACCCTGAAAACCTCCGTTGTTTTCAGGATTTATGTTGTATTTGTGTGTTACTTTTCTTTTATTACGGCTCTTCATGACGGTTAGTCCGTCTACCGATCTTTTTCGATCTTTCGATCTACTAGATGACGTGTCGTCTAGTGTTTTCAAACCGCTTTATTTTATAAAAAAAATAAAATAAAAATATTAGCATTCAATCAATTCTTATTCTTTAAATAACAAGCAGGGATAGAAGATGTTCTAACCTAAAATAAGCAAAAGTGAAAAAAGCAAAATTAAAGAATAATTATTTAAATAATGAAATGGATTATTTAGATTGGGAGAATATATAGCCTTCGGGAAAAAAAAGAAAAGAAGGAGAATCCTCAAAAGAGAAGAGGATGACGGTAGCATGATATCACCTTCACGATCAAATCTACTGTCTTACGGGAGTAGTACTCCTTGTCACGTGTCACGTAGGAAAATAGTCACTGTCACGATCAAATCTACTATCTTACAAGAGTAGCACTCCTTGTCACGTGTCACGCAGAAAAATAGTCACTGTCACGTGTTATTTCAGCAATTAACCGCAGCCCATCAAAATATTAATTAAGTTTATTCATTAGAAAAAATATTTAACAAAATATTAAAATCAAAAATACTAATTACGAAATATTAAAATCAAAAATATTAATTAACAGATTACAATCACAACAAATTTTAGCAATAAAAAAAACGAAATATTAAAATCAAAAATATTAATTACGAAATATTAAAATAAAAAATATTAATTAACAGATTACAATCACACAAAATATTAAAATCAAAAATCTTATCTTATCTTATCTTATCTTATATATATTAAAGCAGAGGCCTCTATTGCCACGTGTCGCCTCCAGAATTTTTCTCAGCCCAACGGAAATTTTACAGGCCTCTGCTGCCACGTGTCGCCTCCACGGTTAACGTCAAAAAAATTATAATTACATAATTCAAATTATTATTTTTTTAAAATCGGATTTGTTAAAATAAATCAATTGTAAAACAAGCCGTTAACCAAAAAAATCCTAAACTCATTATTGTAAAAATAAAATAAAAGTTAATAAACTAAAAAAATTAATTAACGTTAAATTATCTAATTAGTTTTTCAAATCTTATTTACTAATAAATATTTTTTAATCAATTAATTGCTTAACAAACTAATAAATTTTATAGTCCAAAAACTTAAATAATTTTTTTAACTATTTATAATAGCATATCAGGTTTTAAAATTTTAAAATTTAAAGTTTTCAACGATTAAGGTTTTGAAATTTGTGTAAAAAAAAAATGGTACTAATTTAAAAAATTAAGTAATTTAAAATTACGCAATTTAAAATACGGAATTTAAATAAAGAATTATAATCGAAATTTTAAAATTTAAAATAATTCAACAATAAAAATTTTATAAGATAATCTCACAAAAACTTTTTTATTACGTAATTTTAAAAAGGAGTTAAAATCGGAATTTGATAAAAATTTGTTGAATAACAAACTTCTTAATCGAAATCTTCTTTTTAAAATTAAAAAAAAAGTTTGTTAATTAATAATATATATGTAAATAATTAAAACAAAACCATATGAAAAACTGATAATTAATTCCACAATTTAATGAAAACTAAAAAATTTCCGTACTAAAACAACCAATAATTTTTTTTGTTCTTTAAGAAAACCATTTGTATTATTTGTGTTTTAATTTAAAATATATATATTTAGCCATTTAATTAAAAAAGAAAAGCATAAATAACCGAATCAAATCGCGCAGAATTTGTTACTCGGTATTATCTTCACAATTATTATTAAGATATTATTTTTTTTAATTAAGTCCAATATTATATATGTATCGCATTCCTCCCCAACCTGTTCACAATAATTAATATTTCTCAACTGAGGAAGGAAACAACCAATACTTCTTTATTGAAGAAGGAGGCAAGGTAACATATTCATTCCCATTCGATTCATCAATAATCAATTTCTTTTTAAAAATTATTGTTATTTTTCTTGAATATGTATTGATCTCAATTTTTTGCTTGATTGCACAAATCAATCAAAGGCAAGAAGAAGAGACATTGACCTACATTTCAACGTCAACATGAGAGGCATAATCAACGGAGGTTATCGGAGAAGGGAAATCAAGCCACATGAATAATATTTGAAAACGAGTTGATTGTATGAATGTAATGACAATCTTTTGTTATAACTTTTCTTTTGATTTGTACAATATATTTCGTTTCACAATTATATTCTTCACCATTCTTGATTGTCCTGTGCCGGTTAAATCCTCTTCTCTACCCAGTTATTTTCATTTTTTACACATTGCGCTCAACTAGCTACCAATTATTGCCTTTTTTTACACATTGCGCTCTACTAGCTACCACCAAGATGTCCAACCTCACAAATATATTCATATTTTATATTCACTAGCAGACACCATCTATGCACCATGAACCATCACAATTACTTCTTCGATGAAATTCAAGGGGAGCTACAAACAACTAATTGATGGATCTTAATTATGTCAAGTCAATAATATAAGGTTTAAGTTAAAAAGAAGCTATCATACTTCAGTTCAAGAGATTGAATGAAGATTTAACCAAAGAATTGGAAGATCATTTTTAAATTTTAAAATAACATTATTCTTTTTAACCCTTCATTTTCTTCAACGTCATTTTTCTAAAATTAATTGTTCTTAATATTAATATGTTATGTGAACAACTTAGTTTATAATGAATTATCAAAACTATTAGAGAACAAAACTATTGACATTATTTTTTTTAAAAAAAAGTTTTAATTACGTAATTTATATCTTTGTAAACCGGATTTTAAAAAAGGTTTCCTAACTACTTAACAAACTAATGGATTTATAGTGCAAAAAAAATTAAAAAAATCATTTATAATCTGATAACTAATTACATAAAATTTAAATAATTATTTTTTATAATCGGCACCCAATTTTTATTAATTACGAATATTAACTCAATAACTATTTTCAAAACTAAACTCTATAATTCCGAATTTGTTAACATTTATAATTTTGATTTAATCTCAATGAATCATCTTAAATAAAATATTCATAAATAATGGCATAATTTAAAAAAAATTTAAGATTTGATTACTAAAATTGGTTCCCAATCATGAGATATTACGTTATATAAAAAAGAAATTATTAAATTATATGGGATACATTATGATTCGCCATATTTTTAAATCATAAAATAATAATCAAGAATGGATTACTAACTTTTTTTTGAATACATAACCCTAAATTATTCGGTATCTATATTCTATAGATACAAATGCGGATCTGGCGACTGAAAATTCGATTTCAAAGTAAATTAGGGTCTTTTATATTTTTTTCCTTTGAAATTAGTCATTCAATGTTAGTTATACGACGATCTTCAACTATTATTAAAAAATTAATATTTGTTATTGGACATATATTGATACGTTTATAATTATTCCATAAACAATTCGTTACAGTGAAAGCTTTCATAACAAACTTTAAAATTGATATTTTGTTATGTGACGTATTTTTGTAAGGATTTAAAATGTCTCAAACTAATGTTATTCATATTAAACAAAGACATTTATTATCATGTATTTTAAAACTCAACCCGCACAAGGTGCGGGTAATACACTAGTATATATTAAAGCGGACACACTTTTTGCCACGTGACGCCGCCAGGATTTTCCGTCCGCAAATTTTTTTTTTAATTTCATAATTTTAATTTATTTGTTTAAAATCAGTATTTATTTTAAATCAATTGTGACCCCTTTTTACATTAGTTTTTTAATCAAGATTTTGTATCAGAAAATTAAAACAAAAAAATATTTTAGTTTCTAATTTTTGTAAGTAAAATATAAATAATAATACTAATTTTTTTTAAACTTTTAATTAATATAAATTTGAGTATCTTTTTATATATATCTTATCTTATATATATTAAAGCGGACACACTTTTTGTCACGTGTCGCCGCCATAATTTATGTCCGCTAAAAAAAAAATTTAATTCACCAACTAAAACCTTTATTAATTCAGATCTTTATCGGGAAAAATATCCTAACAAATTGGAATCTTATTTTCTAGACTTACGTTCAATTTTCTGGTAATTAAATGTTGATTTTAGTTTTAAATGTTCTATTGTATAAAAAAAGATTAATGTACAATATCAAAAATTAAGAATATACTTAAAATAATCAAGTAACATATACTATCTTTTACTGAAATAATAATGTCATAAGCCGAATTAAACTTACCACTTATAATTATGATTATCGAATTGAATGCAAGCATACTATTACACAAATAAATATTATTTTTTTTATATTTTAAATACATATATTTATGTTATGGTATATAGTATAAATATAAATTTAAAACCATAACCCGCATAAGGTGCGGGTATTACACTAGTATATATATTAAAGCAGATGCCTCTATTGCCACGTGTCGCTCCCAGGATTTTTCTCAGCCCAACGGAAATTTTACAAGCCTCTGGTGTCACGTGTCGCTACGAAAATTTACCTCAGCTTACCAATTTTTTAAATTACACAATTTAAATATTTCTAATCCTTATTCACCAATTAAATATGTTTACAATTGTTAAAATAATCAAAATAAAATTAAGCTCTAAAATATCGGCTGTCACTTAAAATTTAGGACCAAAATAAATCGAATTTTTAAAAATAGCAAAATTTAATCACTTAATTCATCCAAATTATTGTGTAAATTGTTTTTTTTTAAATAAAAAAAAAACTAAACAAATTGACTAGCATTAAGTATAATCGGAAAAAAAAATTTGTTGACAAAAATAAAATAAAATGAATGTTAAAATATGTAAAATAAATCTAAATTACTCAACTAAGTCAAAAAAAATGTTTTTTTTATTAAATTTCAATACGTTATAAATTTTAATAACCAAATTGATAAATAAAAATTTTAAATCTTACTACTTTTTAGGAATCAAGTAAAAATAAATTAATTAATCACTTAATTGTGTAAATTTGATTTTTGTAAAAACACGTTAATTAGAATTTACATTTACAATTATTTTCTTAAACTAAAATAAATTATATTTTAAATAATTCGTTACTTTATTTCAAATTTGAATTTTATAGAAAAATCACAACCATTATAACTGAATTTGAAAAAATATTTTCTTTTAGAATTTTTAATTTTAACTTTGAATCAAAAATTTAAAAATAATAACGATACAATTTCAACCAAAAATAAAAATGGTTAAGAAAAATAATTTATTTTGTTTTTACGAAAGTGATTTTTAAATGACCCATTTTTAATTCCCGCACCTTAATATTAATATAAAAAAATCATTTTTTATAATATTCCGTATTTTTGTAAGGATTTAAAATGTGTCAAACTAATGTTATGCATATTAAAAGAGGCATTTATTATCACATCTTTTAAAACTCAACCCGCATAAGGTGTGGGTAATACACTAGTATAATACTAAAGCAGAAGTAAATAACGCCACTTGTCGTTCCCATATCAAGCCACGTCGGATTTTGCCACATGTCATCACTACGTTAAGCCACATAAAATTTTGCCACGTGTCGTCTCTAGGTTGTGCCATCTCATTTTTACTTATTTTATTTTATTTATTTTTAATACTCTCTAAATTAAGATACAAATTAAGTCTTCATCTAAATAAAGAAGGTATATTATTATATAGAATATGATTTAATTGGCTTATTGAATTTCTATAATTATAGGATGAGAAATTTCAAATTCTTATTCTTAATTTCTTATTCAAAACTTATTATATTTTCTTTTGATATTTATTATTTTTATGATATTACTTTTTACATAACTAAAATTAAACATTATATCATTTTAGGAGCAAAAAAAAATATATTGTGTATTATTATATTGACCTATTTTAAATTTATGTATCATTTATATTTAAAAAATTATATTTGTTTGGTGAATATATATATATACACTCCAAAATTAAAATATTTGTCTTTTATATGTAAAATTATGAAAGATGTTGTTCTATTATTATGATTATTATTATTTTTATATAACAAATGTTACCATCTAAATAAATAGTTAACTTATTTAATAACATATAAGTCTTTTTGGTATTATTGAAAAAGATTAAATTTTGTTTAAAGTTGTCATTGATTATGATAAAAAAAAAACTACATAAACTTTATATATTATTTTTATTGTGGTATTAATTATTAATTACACTAATAACTATTATTAGTTTAATTTTTTTACCAATTTCGTGTAAGGAACGGATACTAAGCTAGTTTCTTGCTAACAGTGAAGACTGTAGACACTAATCTCAGAATGCAAACAAAACCTTTAATTCATATAAGTTAGCATAATATAACCTGATCAGCACAGTCTCTGAGAAACTTATAGAACAAAGATATTCGAATAATTGGATTTGATGGGGTAATATCCTCATCTTATTGATATGGCCAATTGTCGATCTCTCGAGCAACTATTCGGAAGTCATAGAGATAAATACCATTAATTAATTTTACGTTACTAATATGTATATTATTCAATACAATGATGTTTAATAAGTGAGATAAAACCTAGTTGAAAAAAAAAAGTTTTTAAATTTTTAACCACTTTTTTAATATAACTTGTAATTAATATAAAACTTAGAATTAATAAAATGATTAGTAAGAGATTTATTATAAATAGCTTTCCCCTTAATAAATTTATTTGAGTAACCAATTTGAGTCTTTATCTCATGGAATATATTAAATGATACTATAACTGAAATGTGATAGAAAATTATAAAAGCTTACAATTTAATAACTTTATTAACACAAATATATTGTGATGTTGATTGGGCCCGGTGCCGAGACACACGCCGCTCTACTACGGGATATTGCATCTTTCTCGAACATGCACCCATTTCACGGAAAACCAAGAAGCAAGGGACAATCTCTCGTTCTAGTGCTCTCGTTCTAGTGCTGAAGCAGAATACCGGTCTATGGCTATCACTTGTTGTGAAATCACATGGCTACAATCATTTTTATCCGACTTAGACGTTCATCAAACATTACCCTCCATCCTTCATTGTGACAATAAGGCCGCCCTCCACATCGCATCAAACCCCATCTTCCACGAACGAACTAAACACATCGAAATAGATTGTCATGTTATCCGAGAAAAGGTTCAACGTTGCACCATTAAGACCAAACAAATATCGATTCTTGACCAAGACGCCGATATTTTCACCAAACCATTACATCCCAAACAATTCCACATTCTTCTCACCAAATTGGGTGTCACAAACATCCACTCTAACTTAAGGGGGAGTAAAGAAGATTTATCAATTTCAATTGAGGATCCCAACTTTCATCTCCTTTCAATTGAGCTTCTCCCCAACGTTCATCTCCTTTCTTATATCAGATACATACTTTCCTAGTTTATTCATAGAATATTATCCCACATTATCTTATTACCTTGCATATAAACTATACTCTTTGTATTTGCTGTATATATACTCCTTGTAATTGCCTTTGTCAGTATGTTAAATACAATACAAACCTATTTCATATTCAGACTCTTTTACAAACAATTTAAAATAAGAGAATAAAGGGGAAAAACTGGGGTAAAAAAGTTTATAACTTTTATAATATTATTTAAAAAATGTTTGAACGAATATGTATAAAGTTTTGAACAAGAAAGTGTAAAAAAAGAACAAACAGTTTGAACTAATGAAACAAAAATATGAACCATTAAAACAGAAAATTTGAACGAATTGAACTAAACTCGTAAATTGAGATAATAACTTTTAAAGTTTTCTCTTAAAAATTACAAATTTGTCACCGCGTCCTCTCTTTAAAAAGATTTTCAAAAGGACAAAAATGCTGCATGAAATTCAAATAATTGCAAAAATGTCACCGCATCCCTCTTTATTCATTAAATGATGTGGGCGGATAGTTGGATCAAACAGATCAACGACCCATATCACTCCGGCCGTACTGGGAAAAATGCTTTGTACCTGAACCGATTCGTAAAAACTTCTAAGCTGTCAGATTTTTTAAAAAATTGGTTTTTTAATTTTAGTTTTTTTTTAAAAAAAAAACAGGAAAAAAGGAAAAATTCCTTAAAAGAAAAAATGTTTTCAGATTTTTATACGAAAGTTTTTAAAGGATATATTTGGAAAAATAAAATCCAGAAAAAAAAATCATTTTTTACTATGTGTCTTCTTTCACTAAATTTTGGATTTTTTTTACTGGATTTTATCTCATCGAAATAATTCCGAAAAAAATATATTTGAAAAATGATTATAAACAAAAAAAATCGATTACAAATTATTCATAATTCTTTGATCATTTAAACTAAAATTATTATAAAATCTCGTAATAACTTTTTCAATAGGGTAATAATTAGCAATTATAACTATGTAACCTTCTTAATAGAATAGTTTAATAAAATTAATTTTACATGAAACTTGATCGAATTGCATATTATTGTTAAAATTCAAATTATAAATTATTCATAATTTTTTTTTATCATCTAAACTAAAATTTAATAGAAAAACTCAAAAATATATTATTTAATAAGTTAATAATTAGCAATTATAAATGTAATCTTCTTTTTAAAATCTAAATTTACATGAAATTCAAATTGCAGATTATTGTTAAAATCCGAATTCCATATTATTTATAGTTACGTCTTTGATTATGTAAATTAAAATTTGATATAAAAATTACTAATATAGAAACTCTGGAAAAAAAAACTAGTTAAAAATGACTTGGCTGAGACCTTGATTGGGTACACGGACCGGGGACTAGATCATTTGGAACTGACCATGACGGTCATGTCCGATCCTTGAGTCTGCATAAGGGGTGGTTTGGACAGGATTACGATCCAGTCTGAACCGCGTGCACATCCCTAGCTTGATGTACAGCTGTAGGTAGTACAATAAAACTTATTATTTTACGAAAATGTAGTATATTGTGTGTGACCTAAATGTATATTGATTTCAAAGATATCAAAAATCTTTTGGTTAGGGAATTACTTCTTATATTATAATTAGATTTTAGGAAAAACTTCACAAACATACGTGTTGAATTCATACCAAACTTACTTAGATTTGTATCAGTGAACTAGCTAGCATCACTATCCTTATTTGAATATGAGGGACGTTAAATGCACGTCACGAGATTTACTAATGTATAGTTGGCGTACACTGCGACCACGTGTCAGCCAATAAATAAATAAATTTTGACATTAAAGTGTACTGTGTGACTGTGCGTTATTATTTTTGTAATTTTTTGTATTTTGAAAACCTGTAAAGTACCAAAAAAAAATTACGCGAGGTCTTAGTGCCGTCAACCATCAATCAAGATCTCCTATGATCTTCTATATCAAGGTTACATGTATCCTTGTATGTGATTGGTTTAAACTAAATAAATAAGTATTAAAGTAATAATACTTTATGAGAAAAATAATAAACAACAACAATTCTACCAATCACGTAACGAGGATACAAGGGATATATGAATAGAGTGGTACAGGAGATCCTGAACGGGTCAACCATGTATTAGGTAACGTATGATGGCTTGCATTTCTCATTCGGTTTGGATATTGAATTGGGTAAGTAGTGAATGAAAGATTTGATGAGCAGTGCCGGCTCACACTTGACAGTGCTGACTTAGCTTTCTCCACTAATGTATTGGCTTTTTCGTAATATGTTTACCATATTTGCGAATCAGCCCATTAGCATATCATGTAATTTGGTCCATACCACTAAGGATGGCTATTTCATCTTCATTTCTGCTTTCTACACATGTATTGCTTAAATTCCTTTTCTTTCAACATCATCTGTTTTAGATCTTATTTAGCTAATTAACATACTTCCTACGTCAGGATTGCTAGCTCTTCACCTTAATTTATCACATATTAATGACGACTTCTTCCTCCCTTTATTTAATTCTGCTACTCTTATTTAGCCAACATATCGCTGCTGCTTTATTGCTCATCAAGTCATCATGATTCATGATGCAACATAACTTCAACGATAAACATTGTTTTCCACAAGCTTGCATGCTATAATGAACAATATTACACAAGCTTCTTATTACAATATCAATAAAAAATATAGTAATATTCACGTACGTTTCAGGCTCTAATTTGAGGAGGTTATACCGCGTACTCTCTCAGCAGTGATCCACATATATATATTTTATGAAATTAGGTATATGATGTAAGATATTTCTAGGGATGTGGAGGCTTGGGAGTGTGGTAAGGGTTAGCGCCCGTGGGTGGATAGTCATGGATCTGCACATCCATCCTGTCTTCAATGAGTTCACTCTCCATAGCCACTGCTGATGCCATCTGCTTTCATTCCAAAACAGCAAAAACACAAATATACACTTCAATATAACTACTACACGTATTAGGAGCTAACAACTATTAATTAATTACCTGGTTCATATTTTTGGCGAGTAAAGGCTCTTTGCTTTCATGCAGCAGATTTCGTGTCCCTGCAAGGAAAACCAAAAGATCGGTAGATTAATGACAAGTCATGAGAGAGTCAGCGAGAGAGAGTTTACTTAAGGTAGCAGCTAGAGAGGTTTAAGTTTTACTTGAGATTGGAATGGAAGTGGATGGGATAAAATTCCTGCAAATGAGCAGGATGATAAGTAAACGTAGAGTGTTGAGCTCCATTGTGTTATCCGGGTAGTATTTGCCTCTACTTGAAAAATGCTTTAACTTACACATTCTTTTATACTGCAGTCAGTGCAGTGGAGTGTCTCATTTGGAAATTTACCCAACGCTTCATATCTCGTAGCACTTTGTGGGTTAGAGGCATGATGGACACTAAAAAAGTCAAAGCCCACTCATCCCTCATGTGTAGTAGAACCCACCATCATAATGGATGCCACTGCATATCAATAATATCAGACAAACACATTCATTTTCTTCCATAACTCGTTTCTTTCCATTGAATCTCATATCTTTCTGTTGGATATTATTTGATCTCAAGAGAGATATGATGTTGGCAATCTTTATGACCACTTATTATTGAATACCCATTAAAATCATTATAAACCCTTAAGTCAAATGCTGCGTTCTAGTGCCTCACTAGATTCATCACTTTCATGTGGTTTTTGCTCCACCTTTTTAAATGATTACTAATGTGATGCATGACTATATTAGATTATTGTCAAAGATAATAATTCCCGCGTATAAAGTCGGAACATTCCTAGTCTAGTATATAAGGTCGGTGGACTACTTCTCTAATTGTCAATTGTTTATAGGATAAAACCCTCCTAGGTTTATGTAGGTTTGGGCCTATGTGCATGTGTGTTCGTATGGACATGACCCCACTCTATGGTCCGTCTGTATCTAACTTTGAAAATCATATTAGAAATCAGCAGGTGCTTCCATATACATAGAAATCAGCAGGTTTGGGCCTCTGTTGTCATACTTGAAAACTGTATGATATTGTGCCCATGCCATATTTAACAATGAAAGGAACTGTTTTAAGTAGATCTCTAATCAACTTTAGTCATTTATGGTTTTAGGTACGATTGCTGCCTACCGACAATGCATGAAACAGCTGAAATAGCAAGATGAGATGACCTGTGGGAAAAACTGAGCATGTTGATTCATTTCAGGTTAACTGTTATGGGTAATTTGGTGGTAATCCGGAATAGAAACAAAAAGGCCGGTAAAAGTTAAGAAAGATGTATAGAAACTCATGTTTATGATTCATATACATTTAGTTATCTTAGAATATTATACTTTGTACTCGTTTAATTTTGTTTTCCTATTCTTAATTGTTTCTTTACATTTTCCACTCTGGATACTCTTCAAAGCTGAATCAGATCAAATACTTGATTGCCTAAGAGATGGCATTCTTTTACCTAACTACCTAACTTGCCTCTGGTGGTAGATCTATAATGTGACATACCTAATTACTAATCTTATGCCTCCTACTTCTAGCCAAACTTTTCAAAGGTACCTGTCAAAACATTTGCTGTGTAGGCTTTTATGATGCATATAGTGGGGAGGAGTTTCTTATGTCTAACCAATTTTTTTTCACACTGAGTTGAAACAACTGATGTGAACTAAGGGTATGAATTCTTGACTTTGTTTATGTTGTCCGATCTTCCGAATGATATATTTGACGTCACCTCCAATAGAAAAACTAAGCCTCGTCAATACACATCTTTTCTAGGTAAGTATGTCATAAACCAGAACGTTAGAAAAAAGCTGAACCTTAGAAGATATAGATATCCGGTGCATGGGTCTGTAGTACGGATTATCTCATTTCCTGCTGTGCTCGTTCCGGTCCAAACTCTATAGTTCGGAATCTCCGGATCATATCAACAACGAAATTCCAACCAAAGATTCCATGGTCACGCATGCTTATCAGAATGTTTAATTTAATAAACCCTCGATGGATAGAGTTCGCTAGGATGATTTATTTAGTTTTTCCATCACTCGTGCATTCAAATTTGTACTACTTCGAGTCTTCGAATGATATTATGGACCTTGTGTGTTCAAGTCCATCAAGGAAGATATGTCCAGCCCAGAAGAAATAACTTAAGAAAGAAAAGAATATCAGATGCTACTTTGGACTAGTGTATCATAAACTGCGATTTTGATAGCTCCATGCTATTGTTTTTTTTTTTTTTCGAAAACCAAGTACTTGGATAGTTTTAAATTTCGAGGAAACTGGCATGGATAAATATAAAATCATAATATAATCTCTAACAAATATATCCAAAATCATAAAGTCCGTTTTAAAATTAACTTTTCTCCAATTTAATCAACCATAAAATCCTTGTCAAAACAACCCTTTCAACTTCCTTTGAAAAGAACGTAATTACAACTCACGAAGCACGTATATGTAGATCTGACCATCCTCGACCCGGGTCGGACTTTTAAAAAAAGGTTACCCATTTTTTCGGACCGAACTCGAGTCAAGCAGGTACCTTTTATTTTTTTAAAAAAATATACATATTAAATATAAAATAAATAAAATTAAAACATATAAATAAAAGTAGTCAATATATTGATCGTGAACATTTGAACCTTACCTTGATGTCTGAGGATGGATTTCTACTATTTGCTTATATATTTTACACATTTAAATTCAAAAATAATAAAACGGACTTTTGGGTCAGGCATAGTGGCCCGGACAGACCTACCTTATGTGTCATACCCGCCCGTTTTCTCGGGCGGACGGTCTTGCCTACATTTTCCAGGTCGATGTACAAGCGTTAAGAATATTATATTCCACTAAAAAAGGATATTATATATTTGTATGGTAATTTATCATGCATATATACGTCATCCGCAAAGTGCACTCTAATTTTTCGGATAATAATCACACATATATATAATCACAACTCACAAAGCATGTACATGCGAAAGATAATTTAGAGTATTATTATCCGAAAATAATCAATAATTATAACTCACGATGGATGTACATGCGGACAACATATATATTTATGGACTTTATTATTTTTAACTTATCACCACACGCCAAGAGGACGCGTCCCTCTCCTCTCCTTAACCCTAAGTCGAAAATCTATTCCAATGCATTTGTCGTTGCCTCCTTCCGACTTTTCTCCGCCGTTGTCTTTGGCCAACTTCTCTCCGTCACTGGCTCCAAAATCATCTCTGCCGTTGAGTTCAAAACGAGGTATATTTCCACTAATTCTAGCACCACCACTTGCAAAGAGAATCAGATATATCAACCCAACATCGTCAATTCGAGGCCATGTTGACTTTCGATTCAAGAAAAAAAGAAAAAGAAAGTCATTGTCAAGTCAAGAGTAGGATCTCCATCTTCTTGTGTGAAGGAAACAAGTGGATTTGGGCGGGTTCTCTCTCAATGGGTTTCCTCGTTTGTGAGTCGCATCTAAATCATCTCTTCAAAAGTGGTACATGATTGTGTTAGTATATTTTTTGATATTTACACAAGCCTTAACGTATGAATGAACCGTAAAGAATGGCTTTGTGGCCACTCTTTCTTGCAAACATTCTACTTATTGAACATCTATTCTACTGAACCTCGATTGAATGAAACAATTTCTTATGGCTATCGGAACTTGTCTTACGACTCATTCATGAACTATTAACATATAAATCCCCTTTATTTAGCTTTCCATATCTCCTAAGCTAATATCCCAATTATCTATCTATAATAGGAGAGTTTATCTTTAGAATAGACAAATCATTTCCATGATTTACTCATAGCCGTTGGATTATTTCAGTATAAATGTTTCCTTTGTAAACAGACAGAAGATAATATACCATACGGATTTTCTTTATTTCAATATCTCTCACGTTTTCTATATGGTATCAGTTTTCTAGGTTAATACAAGTCGATCCTCCACAACCTTCCTCATGCCGGACAATACAATGGACGCAACACGTTCCGAACCATGGGAGAAATCGAATCACCCTCTCTTTCTCCATCATTCCGACCAACCGGGTGCCATCCTGGTGTCTCAACCATTGGTGGAAGATAATTACATGGCATGGAAGCATTCCATGATGATGGCCCTTACGATTAAGAACAAGGCCGGATTCGTAGATGGCTCGCTCTCTAAACCAAACAACAATTCTCTCGAAGAAATGCAATGGGAACGATGCAATGTCTTAGTCAAGACTTGGCTCCTTGGATCCATGTCTAAGGAAATCTCCAAAAGTGTCATTCACTGTAAAGATGCCCGAGGTATTTGGCTCGAACTCATAGATCGGTTTTCTCAAAGTAACATTGTTTCTCTCTTTCACATTGATAAACAGATTCAAGAATGTGAGCAAGGGGCTTACTCTGTTAACACATACTTTACCAATCTTAAATCCCTTTGGGATGAGAAAGATGCTCTCACAACCTTTGCACCATGTTCCTGTTCGGCTGCTCCTGATATTAAAAATTTCATTAACAATCAAAAGTCGATGAAATTTTTGATGGGACTCCGTCCCGAGTACGAGCAGATTCGAAGCACTATAATCGCCATGGACCCCTTTCCTGAGCCGAACAAAGCTTACTCCATGGTGCTTCGACAAGAGCAGCATACCAAGTCATCTAAACCACCTGCGCCACTCGAGACCGTTGTATTCTTGGTCAAGCGACATCATCCAAATTTACATGGATATATCTTATGAAAACAAAAGCCGAGGCTCGACCTCGCATTCTTCAATTTGTTACTCTCATCGAAACACAATTTGATAAACGCATTAAAATAATTCGTAGTGACAATGGTCCCGAATT
Organism: Fagopyrum tataricum; assembly: GCA_002319775.1. Classification (NCBI taxonomy): domain Eukaryota; kingdom Viridiplantae; phylum Streptophyta; class Magnoliopsida; order Caryophyllales; family Polygonaceae; genus Fagopyrum; species Fagopyrum tataricum. The sequence continues at coordinate 8,655,413 of CM008281.1, forward strand.
TAAATGCTTTGATTTTTACGCTTCTAAGGGAATTCTACATCAAACTAGCTGTGTAAACACACCACAACAAAATGGTGTCGCTGAACGCAAACATCGACATCTCTTAAATGTTGCTCGTGCACTCCTTTTTCAATCTCATTTACCTAAAGTTTTCTGGGGAGATGCCATTCTCACCGCCACTTATTTAATCAATCGTATGCCTAGTCGAACTTTGCAAAACAAAACCCCTTTTGAAAAACTCTTTTGCAAACCACCTCTCTATTCTCACTTACGTGTTTTTGGGTGTAAATGTTTCGCATCCACTCACCCACAACGTCCAAACAAATTTGAACCTCGATCCATCGAATGCATTTTTATTGGATACCCACCCGGTACCAAAGGTTACAAACTTTATGATTTTACGAATAACAAAACTATTATTTCCCGAGATGTGCTTTTCTATGAAAACGAGTTTCCTTATTCAAACTTTACAAATCTCTCCCAACATAACCAAGATTTTTCCCTTCCAAATGTTCAACCTTCCAACGTTATTTATGATGATCCACTTTCAATTTCAAACACTCCCAACAATGATGTTGAGCCAATTACGGAGTCCGATCAAACAAATCCACCAAATGACATTGATTCTCCGCCTCCACCAAATGACATTGACCCTCCAACTGCAACCAATTTGGACCCACCTCCTCCACCTCCTGTGGAACCTCGGCGCTCTTCTCGACCAACAAAACCTTCCACTGTCCTTCGAGATTTTCATGTAGAAGCGAACCTACCATCTCGTCTGGGCACCCAATCATCGTCCTCACATAGTATAATTTCTGGTAAGGCTTTTCCTTTATCTAATGTTTTATCTTATAACAAACTCTCCCGAACTTATAAACACTTTATTTCTAACATTATGCTCGAGAAAGAACCAAGGACGTTTTTACAGGAAAATAAATCGCTCAATTGGAGGGACGCCATGGCCAAAGAAATTAAGGCTCTTGAAGACAACAATACATGGAGTCTAGTACCGTTACCACCCAACAAACATCCCATCGGATGTAAATGGGTATACAAAATCAAATATAAACCTGATGGGACAATCGAGCGATACAAAGCACGACTCGTCGCAAAAGGGTATAGTCAAATCGAAGGAGTGGACTATCGAGAGACGTTTGCCCCCGTTGCCAAGCTAACAACGGTCCGAGTTCTCATAAGTATGGCAGCCGCTCGTGGATGGCATTTACACCAACTTGATGTCAATAACGCCTTCCTAAACGGTGATCTTTTGGAAGACGTTTACATGAAATTGCCACCCGGATTCCATCAAAAGGGGGAGACGAGAATTTGCAAACTCCATAAGTCGCTATATGGGCTAAAGCAAGCCTCTCGCTAATGGTTTCTCAAGCTCTCTACCTCCCTCAAACAAGCTGGTTTCCGACAATCTTGGGCCGACTACTCTCTTCCTTAAACAACACCACGGTATGTATACTATCCTTTTAATTTATGTTGATGATGTTATTATAACCGGAACTAATTTGCAGGACATCGAAGCTACCAAACACTTCCTTGCCACCCAATTCAAGCTCAAAGATATGGGGCCTCTCAAATATTTTCTTGGCATCGAAGTTGCACGCTCACACCAAGGGATCACTCTTTCTCAACGCAAATATGCTCTAGAAATTCTCGACGACACCAGCTTCCTTGGTGCCAAACCAGCCACCGTTCCATTAGAACAGAATCTCGTCCTCACCGAAAGAGATGGCGCACTCCTACCGGATCCACCTATTTATCGACGCCTAGTCGGGCGTCTCATCTACCTCACTATAACCCGCCCGGATCTAGTCTATGCTGTTCATATCTTAAGTCAATTTATGTCCAATCCAAGACACCCGCATCTCAATGCCGCACATCATGTCCTCCGTTACATAAAGGGCACGCCTGGCCAAGGCATTTTTCTTCCCAGTAATAGCCATCCTCAACTAACCGCCTACTGCGACGCCGATTGGGCACGCTGCCATGACACTCGCCGCTCCACCACCGGCTACATTATTTTCTTAGGAGGAGCACCCATCTCTTGGAAGACTCGAAAACAAGGCACCGTCTCTTGATCCAGTGCCGAAGCCGAATACCGATCTATGGCGACCACATGCTGCGAGATAACATGGCTACGCACATTGCTAAATGATCTCAACGTCACTACCTCACAACCGGCCACTCTCTTTTGTGACAACAAGTCAGCCATCCACATTGCATCTAACCCGGTATTCCACGAACGGACAAAGCACATCGAAATCGACTGTCATATCATTCGAGACAAGGTTCAACAAGGTCACATCCGCACACTGCACATCCGAACCAAGGACCAACCCGCCGACCTATTTACCAAGCCTCTCGGCCCGAAGGTCTTCAAAAATCTTTTATCCAAGTTGAGTATTAACATATAAATCCCCTTTATTTAGCTTTCCATATCTCCTAAGATAATATCTCAATTATCTATCTATAATAGGAGAGTTTATCTTTAGAATAGACAAATCCTTTCCATGATTTACTCATAGCCGTTGGATTATTTCAGTATAAATGTTTCCTTTGTAAACAGACAGAAGATAATATACCATACGGATTTTCTTCATTTCAATATCTCTCACGTTTTCTATATGAACGAACCTAGTCTAATCAAGACAGTCAACCTAGTCTGATCAATACCCTTGAACTAGATAAGTATGTTAATGAGATTGTCAATAACTATTTATATCAAATATTCATGAACTCTATCACTCTTGTGCTTTCGATAGCCGTGTTTCGGCCTTTTTGGTCGAATGATGAAAACCATGGAAAACATTAAATTGATCCAATTTGATCATATTAGAACTACTCGATTTTTCAAGTGATATGTTCATTTGGAACGAATTATAATTCATAAGAAAACAAAAGTTAAACCAAGTAAAATGAAAACCCAAATTTGTACAAAAGGAGAGATGGAAAATGAATATGACGTTCCTCCCTTTAGAGAAAAAGATTAATCTAAGGCTAATGGATGTCCCACAAATTTGAAAAGTAAATAATCAAATTTGAAAGCAACAATTCATATGCAAAATAACATATAATGAAAACAACACAGGAACTACTCATTTAAAAAATCAAATAGGAAGGAAGAGCAAAAATCAAACAGAAAGGAAAAAACCAAGTCAAAGAGGTTGTAACCTTGGAAAGAACTTAGGGCATGTCCACCATAATCCTATAAATTATTCTAAATGAAGATTGCATTTTGTAATTGTCAACACATGAGGAGGTAATATTTGGACAAACCTTAATATGACATGTAAGATTGACCATGTACGGATGATCATGCTTGTCGAATTAAAAACCGGTGTGGAACCGGAAGAAGCATGTTAGAAAAGGAGATGACTTTGATAAGATATGCTTAATTTGTCTCGACAAATGGCCTATTTGGGGGACTATGTCTTCCATGGAAAAGCTACTAATTGGTAAACAAAAAAGTTGAAGTACTAATTTGATCCTCATTGACATGCTCAAAACTAAGCAGACAAAGATCGAAATCAAACCGACAACGCTTGCACCAAACATTCATAAGTTACGCCAACTTTCACCCGCTTCGGCTAAGGTGTCAAGTTTACACACTCTCCGTAAAACGTTTATAAATGAGGTAATATTTAGAGTTGAAAGACCCATAAGTAACACTTTTTAAAGGTATTTATAAGAGCTAAAACTTTGTAGTTTACTCAAAGTCAAGATTCCTACAAGAAGAGGATGAAACGATGTTTCCCTTGGCCAACTATTAGTATTCCCCAAATTATTGGCTTTTAGTTTTCTGTCTAAGGCTGCTGATAAATTGTCAATTTCATCATATAATTTAAAGGAAGGTTCCTCTCTATAATCTCTAGTTGGAAGACATACTTGATTTTATGGATCAAATTTAAGCCTATAACTCCGACTCCTAGAAAGACTTCTATTTACTGGAAGTGGATGAGAATTCGTATGAATTTTCCCATTATTCATCAATAGTTAATATTCTTCCTTAGTTAGGAGTCGAAGGATTTTCGAAGGCACTGATCCATACTGTCTTTAAATTTATTTGGTTTGGCTTTACTTTGACTGGTATTGCTTTTTGCGCTAGGCCAACTAGTTCATACTTATTGTAAGAGCCTTAGTTTTAGGAGCTAGTTTTGGCCTTAGCCGCCCCCGCGAGTCTGTGAGGCCGCCCCTGCGGCTACCCTGTTGTTCCGCCCCTGAGGCCAGGAAACCCGCCCATGCGGTTTCCGGCGGCTGCAGCCGGTTTTGTTGACTCTTTTGACTCGTGCTTTACCTTTGCCTTACTTCTTTCCTTCCCTTGGCTGATCAAGGGTTACTTCTTCATTTCCAATCTAGCTTTCACGTCCTCCTTGCTTCTCCTTCACCTTCCTTTGATCTTGCTCTTGTTCTCCTTAGATTTTGAAGAGAGTTGTGTGCTTTGTGGTTGATGTTGATGCTAGTGTTGTGGTTGTTGAGCTTGTGAAGCCAGCTGAGTTGTGCTTGTACTCTTGCTTGCCTAGATCTTCAGCAGTGGTAAGTCTTCTTCTCCTTCTTCTCTTCCTTCTTCCTTTGTTTCTTCCTTCCCTAGCTTAGGATTAGATGTGAGCATAGGGTGACGTTGAAATGTGTATGTTTAGTATGAATCTGGAATGATAGAGACGTGATTTGATCACGTGAAGAGTGGAAGAAGACTCGCGGGGCTACGTTCTGCACTGTCGCCGCCCCCGCGCCTGGAAGCCGCCGCCCCTACGTAAGCCGTGCCGCAGCGCCCGCGCCTGCGCCGTACCTGCGTTTGCCTGCAGCCTTGTCACCGCGCCCGTGGCTGAGTTCCGCCACGCCTGCGGGTTACTTGCTCCGCCCCTGTGTCCCTTGTTTTACGCAGGTGCTTGTCCCGGATCTACCTAGAGTTAGGTAGATCCTTTCCTTTCCTAGTATGAGTGGTAGTAGCATGCTAGGTAGCGGATGTTGATGAGTATGATATAGATATGCCGGTTACGGCTTTGAGGTTATGAGTTGGATTTGATCCTTATGGATCCCTTGGGTCTAGGTGTGACCCTTTGTGTGATAGGAGTTTGATATATATGTATGTCTTGTATAGGCCGTGTTATCCTCCAGTTTGGAGTGGACTGAGTTGAGGGTTGATCCAGTTGAGACGACTACGAGGCTGAGGTAAGTCCGTGGGACTTACTTAGTTGCCATTCCTTTATAGGATGTTGTGCATGAGTGGTGTTTGTTATATGTTTATAGCATGCGTTATGTTGGTCACCGACCTATGATGTATTGATTGCCCATTGTAAGGCTGTGACAACTTTTCCATTCATTCCGCCGGGAGTTGGGGGTTATCTGTGGTCAGGCCAGACCTGGTAAACAGTTCGGGCACTCTCCATTCCCTTAGGGTACACGGGGAGGTGTTCCAGGCACCACTCCAGCTGGTTATAGTACCCAGAGGCGAGGGTTATATTCCTCGTGTCACTTATGTTTATATGGATATTTATATACGAGTTGATTGCTGGACTTTATAAAGATAATGAACCGGGTAAATGTGTGAAAGCATGATGAGGTGTTAAGATTTCTGATGTGTGTTTGTGCTCTAGCATCTTCCTATATATGTGTATGGTTAGCTAACGGTTTATTACCGTGTTGTAGATACTTTGCAGGATAGGAGAGCTGCAGAGTGATTCAAAGTGGGTGATCCGCTGAGGGCTCCGTACACTGGGGCGTTATCGGGGATATGAGTTCTTTTGATGTACAATATGGTTTTGTTTGTACTCAGCGGTACATTGTATTACCTTTTTGATATATATATATATATATATATATATATATATATATATATATATATATATATATATATATATATATATATATATATATATATATCAGTTTCATGTTTTGTTTTAATCTATCGGTGCCTTGTTGTAAGATCAGTGAAATTGTTGTCAGGCTAGGGTCAGGATCCATTGTGAGATCCTAGCTCAGTAGCACTCCGAGTCCTACGGATTTGGGGTGTTACAAAGTTGGTATCAGAGCCCAGGTTGACAACAATGGCACTAGTAATCTGCGATAAAGGTCGAATAGATAACTAAACAGAACCCGAAAAGGGGTCTGACTTTTCAAAAGGTTTTGGTTTTGAAATGAGTACAAATGTTTTGGGATACCGTGTACGTGAGTCATCACCCCTCTGAAGACCTCGACAGTATAGATATATATAGATATTCTGTTGTGATTGATTTGATATATATCTATACATACGGCATATATATAGCCTTCTAAGTTAGGTTTATGCTCTGCAGATGGCTCAGACTAGAGTTGTATCTGCAGATGGACGAGGTAGGGATAGATCCCCTCTTCCTCCAGTAGATGTAGGACAAAGTCAGATTTTCGTTGTTGATCCACCTACAGTGGAGGAGGTTTGTGAGGTTGTTGCTGAGAATGTTGTTCCTGAGACTGGGACGGGTATAGCTGGGAGACGTACATCACAACGAGTCCAGTTAGATGACTCGGATCGTGTCTCTATGAGGGGACCAGATTTCCGTGCGTATATTAGGCAAGTAGCGGAAGCGGCCAGACAAGGTAGACCTACCCCGGATCTGCCAGTACAAAAAGGATCATTTAGGAGATTCCAAGGAGTTACTCAGGTGCTAGTTGTATCGGCACATGTTGCTGAGATTCCTCAAGTTCCAGAGGAGCATAGAAGGCCTGGAAAGAGACAGCGGATTGGGCAGACCAGTGGTACAGGTGGGGTTATTAGTTCTGAACGAAACTGGAGACGTCCAAGTTCCCCCGCACCTGCACCGGTTGCGGTTACGGGTCGACGATGTTATAACTGTGAGGAGCCTGGACATTTGAGACCAGCGTGCAAGAAGAAGTTAGTGACTTATTTTACCTGTGGCGGACTGGGTCACAGGGCTGTTTTCTGTAAACGGAACAGAGCCTTACCTCAACAAAGTACTAATGAAGTTGCTGGTTTTGGGCAAGGCCCGAGCCGCCATAGTCATCCCTCATCTACACCAGTTGTAGATAGGGTACGACAGTGTTTCAACTGTGCAGAGTATGGACATATCAGACCAGAGTGTACGAGGCAGATAGTGACTTTCTTCACTTGTGGTGGACGAGGTCACATAGTTGTCTTTTGTAGACAAGGTGAAGCTTCGTCTCAGCAGGGTTCTACTCCTTCCAGTATAGCGGGAGGTGGGCAGATGCCACCTCAGCAGCAGCAGATACATGGACAGCAGAGAGTCCCAGATCGTCCTACCACTCAGGGATCTGCTCCTGGGTTGGGTAGAGGCAGAGGTCGTGGTAGGAGCACCACTGACACCAGAGGGCCATAGGGCCGAGTTTTTGAGCTGAGGAGTGCAGAGGAGCCAGCTGCACCGCATGTTACAAGTACCATTCTAATCCATGGTTTACCTGTTAGAGTTTGTTTGATACTGGAGTTATGTCTTCTTTTATATCTGATGCTTGTATTGAGTGTTTGAGTCTAGATACGACTCAGGGTATACCCTTTAGTATAGGGTTACCCGATGGTGGTAGGGTCAGAGGTACCCGTGAGATTCACGGTTGTCCCATTTCTGTAGGGACTCGTGTGTTACTAGTTGACTTCTTTGTCATGCCGTTAGAGCATGAGGAAGTTATACTAGGTATGGATTGGATGGATAGACATTATGCGGTCTTAGATGTAGGTAGGAGGACTGTTACCCTCTCTACCGAGTTAGGTCAGATAGAGGTTTTCCGAGGTTGGGACCTTGGAAAGACACGCATGATTATCAGTGCAGTACGAGCGGCTAGATTGATTGCATAGGGTTGTGATGCCTTCTGGTGTTATGCCATGAAGGAGGGGGAGAGTCCAGCTATAGAGGACATCCCAGTGGTTTGCGAGTTCACAGATGTTTTTGTTGAGCCGTCCAGTTTGCCGCCTCAGAGGAGTGTGGATTTTGGAATCGAGTTAGAGCCTGGTACGAGACCCATCTCGAAGGCCCCATGCGGATGACGCCTGTAGAGATGCTGGAGTTGAAGAAGCAACTCGAGGAGTTGGCTGAGAAGGGCTTTATTCGCCCTAGCATGTCTCCATGGGGAGCACCTGTTCTCTTCGTACGGAAGAAGGACGGATCGTTGAGACTGTGTACTGATTACAGAGAGCTGAACAAGGTGACCATCAAGAGCAAGTATCCACTGCCGCGCATTGATGACTTGTTAGATCAGCTTCAGGGAGCGACTGGGTTCTCCAGGATTGATCTGCGTTCCAGGTATCACCAGCTGAGGGTAAGAGAGCAGGATGTGCATAGGACAACATTCAGGACCAGATATGGACACTACAAGTTTGTAGTGATGCCAATTTGACTAACGAATGCCCCAACAGTCTTTTTGGAGTTGATGAACAGTATCTTCATCGACTTCCTGGATCAGTTTGTGGTGGTTTTCATTGATGACATTCTGGTATACTCTCGCAGTGGAGAGGAGCATACAGGACATCTGAGTACTGTATTGCAGGTTTTGCGGGATAGAGAACTTTATGCAAAGTTCTCTAAGTGCGAGTTTTGGATGCCAGAGGTAGCATTCCTGGGTCACATTGTATCCGCCGAGGGGATCAAGGTTGATCCGGCGAAGATAGAGGTAGTAGCTGCATGGACTACACCGACGAACGTCAAGGAAGTACGTAGCTTCCTTGGTCGCGTCTGTGTACCTGCTGATACAGAGCTGAGACAGAGGATATTACAGGAGGCTCACTATACACCTTACTCGGTATATCCCGGTACGAGTAAGATGTATCGGGATCTGAGACGTTTATATTGGTGGGGAGGGCTGAAGCCCGATGTGACCAGATTTGTGGCACAGTGTGCGACCTGCCAACAGGTCAAGATCGAGCATTTCAAACCTGGAGGTGAGCTCCATCCACTTCTTGTTCCATAGAGGAAGTGGGAGGACGTCACCATGGACTTTGTGACTGGACTGAGGCTGAGCCGGAGTTTTGATGCCATCTGGGTCATAGTTGACAGACGGACGAAGACGTAACGTTTCATTTCTATTCGAGAGACGTGGCCGGTGAGCAGATTAGCAGAGGAGTACACTAGGCAGATAGTGAGACTCCATGGTGTACCGAGGACGATCGTCTTTGACAGAGATGGACGATTTACCTCGAGGTTCTGGCAACAGATTCAGACTGCCCTGGGGATGAGTTTGCACTTCACGACTGCGTTCCATCATCAGACAGATGGTCAGTCAGAGAGGACCATTCAGACCCTGGAGGATATTTTGCGAGCTTGTGTGTTGGATTGGGGGCAGGTGTGGACGGATCATCTCCCACTTGTTGAGTTCTCCTACAACAACAGTTGACATGCATCTATTGGGATGACCCATATGAGGCACTGTATGGACAGAGATGTCGTACCCCGTTATGCTGGGATGAGCAGAGTAGTGTGAGTGGTTTAGCACCGGATCAAATTCAGGATGATAGGGCTCGAGTAACATTGATTAGAGAGCGTATGCTGACTGCACAGAGCCGTCAGAAGTCGTATGTTGATAGGAGGCGTAGACCTCTAGAGTTCAGAGTCGGAGCCCATGTGTGGCTGAGAGTATCCCCGACACGAGGTGTTAGGCGTTTTGGCATTAAGGGGAAGTTGAGCCCCCGGTATGTCGGACCGTTCGAGATTCTGGATCGGGTTGGGAGTGCAGCTTACAGATTAGCCTTGCCTCCGAGATTAGAGGGTGTTCACCCTGTGTTTCACGTGTCTCAGTTGAGGGAGTATATACCAGATCCGAGACACATCGTGAGTTATGAGGATTTGGTGGTTGAGCCGGACCACATTTTTGTTGAGCATCCGATTGCAGTCCTAGAACGAGGTATGAGACGCCTACGTTCGAAGGACATTCCTATGTTGAGGATCCAGTGGTCGAGACGAAGACCCGAGGAGGCTACATGGGAGACTGAGGAACTATCCAGAGTTCTATGCCGAGATAGGTGCACCAGTAGGATCACCGAGTAGATCTTAGTACTAGCTTGGTGAGTCTTATGTGCTTACATGCTTATATGTTATGATATGTTATTTCATGCTAGCTTTGTGGTGATTATGATCTTATTAGATCTTGTTGTGCTAGTATGATTTTTGTTTATATCTGGAGATGGTTCTTTCCTCCATGCTATTATGATATGTTATGGTTGGCTAGAGATGGTTTCCTCTAGGCCCTGGATAGTATAGTTTGTTGTTGGAGTGGATGGTTTCCTCCATGCTTATGTTTGAGGTTATAGAGAGAGTTGTACCTCGGCTTGTGAGTCCGAGTGGTTTGAGGATTTTACAAGGTTCGGGACGAAACTTGTTTTTAGGGGGGTGAGGTGTAAGAGCCTTAGTTTTGGGAGCTAGTTTTGGCCTTAGCCGTCCCCGCGGGTCTGTGAGGCCGCCCCTGCGGCTACCCTGTTGTTCCGCCCCTGCGGCCAGGAAACCCGCCCCTGCGGTTTCCGGCGGCTGCAGCCGGTTTTGTTGACTCTTTTGACTCGTGCTTTACCTTTGCCTTACTTCTTTCCTTCCCTTGGCTGATCAAGGGTTACTTCTTCATTTCCAATCTAGCTTTCACGTCCTCCTTGCTTCTCCTTCACCTTCCTTTGATCTTGCTCTTGTTCTCCTTAGATTTTGAAGAGAGTTGTGTGCTTTGTGGTTGATGTTGATGCTAGTGTTGTGGTTGCTGAGCTTGTGAAGCCAGCTGAGTTGTACTTGTACTCTTGCTTGCCTAGATCTTCAACAGTGGTAAGTCTTCTTCTCCTTTTTCTCTTCCTTCTTCCTTTGTTTCTTCCTTCCCTAGCTTAGGATTAGATGTGAGCATAGGGTGATGTTGAAATGTGTATGTTTATGCTTGTGTATGAATCTGGAATGATAGAGACGTGATTTGATCACGTGAAGAGTGGAAAAAGACTCGCGGGGCTACGTTCTACACTATCGCCGCTCCCTCGCCTGGAAGCCGCCGCCCCTGCGGAAGCCGTGCCGCAGCGCCCGCGCCTGCGCCGTACCTGCGTTTGCCTGCAGCCTTGTCACCGCGCCCGTGGCTGAGTTCCGCCACGCCTGCGGGTTACTTGCATTCATCCCACTGGGAGATGGGGGTTCTCCGTGGTCAGGCCAGACTTGGTAAACGGTTCGGGCACTCTCCATTCCCTTAGGGTACACGGGGAGGTGTTCCAGACACCACTCCAGCTGGTTATAGTACCCAGAGGCGAGGGTTATATTCCTCGTGTCACTTATGTTTATATGGATATTTATATACGAGTTGATTGCTGGACTTTATAAAGATAATGAACCGGGTAAATGAGTGAAAGCATGATGAGGTGTTAAGATTTCTGATGTGTGTTTGTGCTCTAGCATCTTCCTATATATGTGTATGGTTAGCTAACGGTTTTATACCGTGTTGTAGATACTTTGCAGGATAGGAGATGTGAGAGCCCTTTTCTTTCGGACCGAGATTTGATCTTTGACCGAGCTTGTTTTGGCCGAGTTTGGCTAAGCCGCTCCCGCGGTCACTTCCTCCACACCTGCGGGTCGCCGCTCCCGCGGCCATCTCCGCCGCCCCCGCGGGTTCTTGCGGCTGCAGCCGGTTTTGTTGACCTTGTTGACCCGTGCTTTACCTTCCTCTTCTTTTCTTCTCTTACCTTGTTGAGCAAGGGTTTCATTCCATTTCTCATTCCATTCCGGACCTACCTACGTCCACCTTGCTTATCCTTCTTCCCTTGTGAGCTTGTTCTTGTTTTCCTTGGAGTTTGGCTTTGAAAGTGTACTTTGTGGTTGTGCTGATGCTAGTGTGTGTGTTGTTGTGCTTGGAAGCCAGCCTTGGTGTTTGATGATCCTCCTTGCAGCCTATAACCTTCAGTAGTGGTGAGTGCTTGTTCTTCCCCTTCTCTTCTTCTTTGATTCCATCTCTTTAGCATTAGGTTTAGATGTATGTTGACCATAGGGTGACGTTTGAATGTGTATTTATGTGTATGTGTATGAATCTGGAAGAGTATAGACGTGAATTGATCACGTGAAGAACCGAAGAGAAGCCGCGAAGTTGCCTTCTGCACTGTCGCCGCCCCCGCGGCTACCGTGCCACAGCGCCTGCGTCGTGCCAACGGTGTGCCTGCGCTTGCCTGCGTTCCGTGTCACCGCCCCTGCGGCTTCCACCTGCCGCGCCCGCGGGTGATCTTTTTCGCCCATGCGTCCGTAGTTCACGCAAGTGCGTCTTGTCCCGGGACTACCTATAGTTAGGTAGTTCCTTTCCTTCCTAGTATGAGGGTTAGTATCATGCTAGGTATCGGTTTATGTTGAGTATGATATAGTTATGCCGGTTACGGCTTTGAGGTTTACGAGTTGGAATTGATCCCCTATGGATCCCTTGGGTCTAGGTGTGACCATTTGTGTGTGATAGGATTGTGATATATATATGTGTGCCTTGTATAGGCTGTGTTGTCCTCCAGTTGGAGTGGAAGTTTCTGGGATTTGTTCGTAGAGAGATACTTCTGAGATCGAGGTAAGTCCATAGGACTTACTTATCTGCTATCCTTATATTGGGTGTATGCTTGAGTGGTGTGTGTTATGTGTTTTATAGCATGTGTTATTATTTGGTCACCGACCTATGTTATATTGACCGCCCATTGTAGTGGCTGTGATAACCTTTCCCTTTCATCCCATCGTGGAGTCTGGGAGGTTCTCTGTAGTCAGGTCAGATCTGGTATAAAGGAAGGCCCCTCGCCATTCCCACAGGGTACACGGGAGGTGTGCTGATACTACTCCAGCTGGTTAGAGTACTCAGAGGCGAGGATTATATTCCTCGTGTCACCTATCTTTATATATATCTATTTATACGATTGAATGATTCAACTTATTAAAGATAATAAACCGGGTAAATGTTTGATATCATGCTAAAGTGTTTATTACTTATGATATGTGTTTGTGCTTTAGCATCTTCTTATATATGTGTATAGTTAGCTAACGGTTTCATACCGTGTTGTAGATCCCTCGCAGGTTAGGAGAGCTGCGGAGTGATCCGGAGGGGTGATCTGCTGAGGGTTCCGTACACGGGGCATATTCGTGGGTTTTTGGAGATTATCCATTGTACGGATTTCTGTTTTGATTGTACTCAGCAGTACTGTATAAACCTTTTGATATTTATATATCAGTTTTTATGTTTTGTTTTAATCTGTTGGTGCCTTGTTGTAAGATTCAGTGAGGTTGTTGTCAGGCTAGGGTCTGGATCCATTGTGAGATCCTAGCCCAGTAACACTCCGAGTCCTACGGATTTTGGGTGTTACACTTATCTGCTTCTACCATTTGAGTTCTAGTAGGTGCGTAGGTAGTATTTTCCAGTTTATAAATGACCTTCCATTTTAACTGTAAAGGACAAGTTCCTGTGTGCATAGTAGTTCCTTCAGGTAGCAATATTAATGTTAAGAACTTATGCGCAAACTGATCGATATTCAAAACTTACATAATAATCTGGTCTACATACCCAGAATATTGGAACTTGACTTAGATTGCATAGTACTCCACTAATATGTTAATTGGTCACTAAATTTGATGTGTCTTATGTCACAGACAAAATTGATATAATGTACATTCTTACCGAAGTCTTGAATGGAGTAATAATTAACTGAATTGCACAAAGATAAATGTACTTATAGTTTTTGTCTTTGTTGTATTTTTGGATATTCTTCCAATTAATTATTTTTATTTCAATAGCTTGATTTTTATTATTTTTTAATATGATATCTCCAGCCATTTCTTCACATACAAACTTTGAGACTATTGGAATGAATGTTCTTTTAAAGAAATGTTCTTTAGCAATGACCGGAAATTCAGCCCCTGATCTATGCATTTTTTCCAATTGTTCTTCGTCAATGGAAGTATTGATGTGATCCGGGGAACCGATGCAAATGACTTCACTATAATGTAATGTTTCTATCTTCTTATTCCGAAGTCCGTTTGAGGCGATTGAAGATTTTTTAGAACGATAACTTCAATATCTACAAATAATATAGAAGTGTTTCATCTAATGAAAACTTAAATATGCTCAAAATTGAAGTTGTTCAACACATATTACCCCCGAATCCTCTTCAGTCAACCCTTCAGTATTTTGGGCATAACGAATGCTACGTTTATCCAATGAAGGTCCATAAATACTTGTTGGAAATCTGATTTAAAGGTCTACAATATCGATGAAGGCTACAAGAGCAGATTCTTCCAAGAGATGGGTCCTAAATGCAGTTCTTTCAGTGGTCGGATTTATGGTCACAATGTGAAGAGTCAAAAAAACAATGCCTCATTATGTGGATCTTTAAGGCCTATATTTTAATATGAATTTTGGCCTTGTTTTTGGTCTTTTAGCTAGCCTTATTTTTCCTAGTTAAAGACTTGCTTGTTTCATAGAAAAATACGTGAGAGTTGATAATTTTTGGAAAAAAAGTGTTTGGTTTCTTAGGTCTTTGGTAAGATGTCGAAACCTCCTCCTTGGTGAGATGCCAGGTGGGTTGCCTTTGTGAGATGCGAGGGAGAAGGAATTAGTTCTCATAGGTGAGAGGCTTGTGAGAGTTGATGCGAGTGTTGTAGAGTGGATGGCGAGATGCTTGAAGCTCTAGCAATACATATCTTGTATTTCCTTTTCCATTATCACAAATCCAATAAAACACATGCCTATGTTTTCTTTAGTTTTATGTTTGTCTTGCATCGTTGGATCCATAGGTTGGGGCGTATCATTTGGTATAAGAGCCTTATCCGATGCAAGTCAATAAGAGGCATCAAGATTCGAGGACGAATCTTTTAAAAGGTGGAGAGGATGATGTGATCCGGGGAACCGATGCAAATGACTTCACTATAATTTAATGCTCCTATCTTCTTATTCCGAAGTCCGTTTGAAGCAATTCAAGATTATTTAGAACGATAACTTCAATATCTAAAACTAATATTTTAAGTGTTTCGTATAACGAAAACTTAAATATGCTCAAAATTGAAGTTGTTGAACACATATTACCCCCAAATCCTCTTTAGTCGACCCTTCAGTATTTTGGGCATAACGAATGCTACGTTTATCCAATGAAGGTCCATAAATACTTGTTGAAAATCTGATTTAAAGTCTACAATATTTATGAAGGCTACAAGAGCATATTCGTCCAAGATATGGGTCGTAAATGCAGTTCTTTCAGTGGTCGGATTTATGGCCACAATGTGAAGAGTCAAAAAAAAAACAATGCCTCATTATGTGGATCTTTAAGGCCTATATTTAAATATGACTTTTGACCTTGTTTTTGGTCTTTTAGCTAGCCTTATTTTTCCTAGTTAAAGACTTGCTTGTTTCATAGAAAAATACGTGATAGTTGATAATTTTTGGAAAAAAAGTGTTTGGTTTCTTAGGTCTTTGGTAAGATGCCGAAACCTCCTCCTTGGTGAGATGCCGGGTGGGTTGCCTTTGTGAGATGCGAGGGAGAAGGCATTAGTTCTCATAGGTGAGAGGCTTGTGAGAGTTGATGCGAGTGTTATAGAGTGGATGGTGAGATGTTTGAAGCTCTAGCAATACATATCTTGTATTTCCTTTTCCATTATCACAAATCCAATAAAACACATGTGTATGTTTTCCTTAGTTTTATGTTTGTCTTGCATCGTTGGATCCATAGGTTGGGGCGTATCATTTGGTATAAGAGTCTTATCCGATGCAAGTCAATAAGAGGCATCAAGATTCGATGACAAATCTTTTAAAAGGTGGAGAGGATGATGTGATCCGGGGAACCGATGCAAATGACTTCACTATAATGTAATGCTCCTATCTTCTTATTCCGAAGTCCATTTGAAGCAATTCAAGATTTTTTAGAACGATAACTTCAATATCTAAAACTAATATTTTAAGTGTTTCGTATAACGAAAACTTAAATATGCTCAAAATTGAAGTTGTTGAACACATATTACCCCCAAATCCTCTTCAGTCGACCCTTCAGTATTTTGGGCATAACGAATGCTACGTTTATCCAATGAAGGTCCATAAATACTTGTTGAAAATCTGATTTAAAGTCTACAATATTTATGAAGGCTACAAGAGCATATTCGTCCAAGATATGGGTCGTAAATGCAGTTCTTTCAGTGGTCGGATTTATGGCCACAATGTGAAGAGTCAAAAAAAACAATGCCTCATTATGTGGAACCTTTAAGGCCTATATTTAAATATGACTTTTGACCTTGTTTTTGGTCTTTTAGCTAGCCTTATTTTCACTATTTAAAGGCTTGCTTGTTTCATAGAAAAATAAGTGAGAGTTGATAATTTTTGGAAAAAAAAAAAGTTTGGTTCTTAGGTTTTTTGTGAGATGCCGAAACCTCCTCCTTGGTGAGATGTTGGGTGGGTTGCCTTTCTGAGATGCGAGGGCGAAGACATTAGTTCTCATAGGTGAGAGGCTTGTGAGAGTTGATGCGAGTATTGTAGAGTGGATGGTGAGATGCTTGAAGCTCTAGCAATACATATCTTGTATTTCCTTTTCCATTATCACAAGTCTAATAAAACACATTGTTATGTTTTCTTTAGTTTTACGTTTGTCTTGCATCGTTGGATCCATAGGCTGGGGCGTATCAAGTATCAACTTCTTGCGATTGGAAAAAAGTAGTTGTTTCTTCTGAAGATAACATTTCATCCATTTTTCTTTGAGCTTTGCAACTTACTCCTTGCATCATTTCACAAACTTTTTCATAATCATAATTTGACTTTCAGATTCTTCCTCTTCCTCTACTACTTCTACAACTCCTTTATTATTATTTAAGGCTAAACCAAGAGCTTCTTCTTTTTCTGTTATTTCAATATAATCTAAGCTTCCTAAAGCTTTAGCAAGTTTATTATTATTATTTTTATTTTTGCAATCATTAGCATACTGACTTATTTCTCCACATGCCGATCATTTGAAGTTCTTCTTCTGAGGACAACAAGAGGCTTTTCTAAAGTACCTTCTTTTGTTCACAAATAGTTTTTTATAATATTTTTCTGATATTTTTCCCTCTTTGTTATTAAAACTTTTCTTCCTATAGTACTTTACTCCATACCCGTTTTTCAAGTTATATCTTCGGTTACATCCCATTCTTCAGGAAAATCCCAACAATTTAGAAATTGTTTTTTATATGTTGAGTGCCTTTAACTTCTCGAATTTTTTTTTTCTCAACCCATTTTCTAAGGAATCGATCTTAAGCTATTGTCTAGGGTATCCTTAGAGTTATATTTTTCTACCCATTCTTGGTACCCTTCACTAATTTCTTCATTATTGGTTTAGGGAGTTTATCGAATAACATCTTAAGATTTATCGCGTTTTCTCTCAACTTATGGTAATAATACTCAAATTTTGAAACATAATTTTCTATATATCTCATATTTACAAATTTCAAGAATATTTAATTTTCTTTTCCATTCGATTTTTTTTTAATTTTTATCATCTCTGTCTCCAATAAATTTTTCTAAGGCTTTGCAGAATTGCCTAAACATAACATCTGATGGTTCTATTGCCCGTAATATTATTTAATTTCTTCATCGATTACCAATCTGCCACAATCTCATACAAACTATGTTCAATTAGAAAACTTGTAAATCTCCATTCAACATTCATTTTAACTAAGAATGTTCATTTCTCGGTCCGGGGTTTTTGGATTGGATCGGGCCGACACAGACCGAAGTCAATAGGTCCGGTCCGGTCCAAATTCGGTCCGGTCCTATTTTTGTTTTTTTTTAAAATGACTTACCTGTCACTTAAACCTTTCTCTCCTGACCCTCAAGTTTTGGTTTGTGGTGCTCAGGTCCCGGTCCGGTCTAGGTCAGGACCTATGAACAATCCTATTTTTAAGACACTCATCATACATTTCTTCCAAAAGTCTAGCACATCCTCTCGGTTTCTTACTCCTTCTAGATTAAGTTTATACCTAGTTTCATTGATGGGTTCAAGGAAAAGTTCTCTTGTTAAGTCTATGGTTTGGCATAACCCTAACTCCTAACTTAGTTGTTTTTTTAAAATTTTTTTTTATGGGTTTAAGGTTAGCTCTTCGTTGACTCGTTGACCCTTGTTCATATTCTCGATAACAAGATCTAGTGACTTTGTTAACTTCTTGTTTTGAGATTATTTCCTTCTTCATTTTCATTAACATATATAACTTTTTCCCTATATTTTTTTTTTATCTATTTTCTTTTAACAATTTCTAGGTCTTTCAGTTTTATTAATCCCATTTGTTGATACATTTCTTCTTCATAGTGTAGTAAGCAGATTCGTCACTACTTAAAAAAAACTTATTTCTTTGTCAGACATATCAAATGTCTCCTTGATTTTCCAGCTCTTCCTCCGGTTCTTCTTTCGTTTTCAAACTTTTTAATTAAACTTGACACTAAAAAATTATTTTGTGAATTTTCGTTTTGTAATGGATACTTATATGGAAAACCTACTGGTTTTTTGTTGGAGGGTTTAAGATTGTTGTTGTTCCAAGATGTGTAATTTCGTTGGTAATTTCAAGAACTATTTTTTTATTTTCTTCTTTGATAGATAATAAGGTAGCATATATTTCGTCCCTAATATTTTGCAAGACTTGTTAACAACTTAATTAATCCCGCTTTTAAATCTACAATATCGTCGATTATAGTATTTAAAATAGTTTTGTGATGACCTTCCTCAGCGTAAATGTTTTGCATGTGGTGCTAGTGTATATATACAAATTTAGGAAACATTCCATTTTGCTTATTTTTTTCAGTTTTTAAATTTATTTTTAAGCTTACTTAACTACTTGTATATGATATCAAATAACAAAATCAAAAAAAAAATTTAAAATACGACTTAAAGTTACAAACAAAGATACAAATGCAACTTATTATAACCTACGTACCTTTAAATTAAATTTTAAAAAATTCTAAATAAATTTTAAAAAATAGAAAAAAAATTGATCGGACAATTTAGGAGTATATATAATATGGGTGATAAAAAGGCAAATCTCCATTACAAGTTCATTGTCAATTTAGAGATCAGGATAATGTCACGTCATTAACTTGGTGGTACCTTTTACTTTCCAAGACAATCAAATCTACTTTTAAAATTGTCATTAGTTGTGAGGTGGATACACAAACAATCGACAAAGACTCCTCAGAAATAGAATGGACAAAATGTTAGGAAAATTTATCAATAAAACCAGCCATTAATAATATTAAAAAAAATCTGTGAAAATATAACCTACCTAACCTACATATAAATTTAAGTTTTTTTTTTTGTCTTAAATATGACCTTCATTTGTACTCAATGTAAAAATATACACAATTTATAATTTAATTTATATAAAATAATTTAAATATTTATATTATGTTATTTGAGATAGATATTTTCTTATAATTTTTCTGATAAAAAAAAAGGAAAATTTAAATCCTTTCACACTTTTTTTTTGGTTACAAATGTGGGCTCCATCAATATTCATTTAAAAGTATATACACAAACTACAACTAGTGTATTACCCCGTGAACTGCACGGGGTGTGATTTAATATTTATTTTAAATATTTGAATAAAAATGATTTTTGTAGAGCATAATATTACTTATTCACTATAAATTTAATTATCTTTTATTATACATATAATACGGTAACAAATTCAAGTTATATTTATATAATATAAAACAAATCTTGTCAAAAAATATATTTATAATTTAAATAGTGACGAAAAATATTATCAGATTTTATTTACGGATTAACAAATTATTAAGATTTGAATTGTAAATATCAAAATTATTAATTTTATAAAATAAATTTTTAAAGTATTTTTGGGAGCTGCGTGAATTGTGCCGTTGACACGTGGCAAAGAAGGTCTCTCTTTAATATATATAAGACTAGTGTAATACCCGCACCTTGTGCGGGCTTCTGATTTAAAATTACATATACAAATTACAACTCTTTTTCAAATTTATTTTTAAATTTCAGTTTGTAAAATATAATAGTAGATGATATTGAATATTTAAATAAATTGTTAACTTTAGATTTGATAAATCAACATAGCTATAGATTAATTGAAGATTTTTTAAAATGGCATTCAAAATATATAGTAATTTGTTACGGAGGATCTGCATTCATGATTTTGAAGTGAATTTTTTTTTTAAATATCTGATTTTCAATAAATATATTTAAATTACATTTTAGATTAGTGATTTTTTTATTCTAAAAATCTGATTTTTTTAATAATATAGATAAATAACTTTTTAAAAAGATTTTGTTGGACTCTCGACAATAATTTATATTAACAACTTAAAATAATTAACTTTTTAAAATATTTTTTTAGGTTGCGTTAAATCTGGTGCTGACACGTGGCAAAGAAGGACTCTCCTTTAATACTTATAAGATAAGATATAAGATATAAGATATAAGATTAAAAACTTAAAATAATGATAATAATAATAATAATAAATAAAAAAAATTAATAAAAAAATTCGATTTTATAAACCCATTTTTTAATAATCTAGATAAATAACTTTTTAAAAAGATTTTGTTGGGATTTGATAATAATTTATATTAACAACTTAAAATAATTAACTTTTTAAAATATTTTTTTATGTTGCGTTAAAAATAGGTGCTGACACGTGGAAATTCAAAGAAGGACTCTCCTTTAATACATAAACTAGTGTATTACCCCGTGCACTACACGGGGTGTGATTTAATATTTATTCTAAATATTTGAATAAAAATAATTTTTTAGAGCATAATATTACTTATTCACTATAAATTTAATTATCTTTCATTATACATATAATACGGCAACAAATTCAAGTTATATTTATATAATATAAAACAAATCTTGCAAAAATTATAATTATAATTTAAATAGTGACGGAAAAGATTATCAGATTTTATTTACGGATTAACAAACTATTAAAATTTGAATATCAAAATTATTGATATTTGAAATATCAGATTATACTTACTGATTAACAAATTATTAAGATTTGAATTTGAAAATATCAAAATTTTTAATTTTTAAAAATAACTTTTTAAAATATTTTTGGGAGCTGCGTGAATTGTGGCATTGACACGTGGCAAAGAAGGTCTCTCCTTTAATACATATAAGATATAATATATAAGATATATAAGATAAGATTAACAACTTAAAATAATAATAATAATAATAAAATAACTTTTATTAAAAAAATCCGATTATGTAAAATCATTTTTTAATAATCTAGATAAATAACTTTTTAAAAGATTTTGTTGGGCTTTGATAATAATTTATATTAATAACTTAAAATAATTAACTTTTTAAAATATTTTCTTATGCTGCGTTAAATCTGGTGCTGACACGTGGCAAAGAAGGGCTCTCCTTTAATACATATAAGATAAGATATAATGTATAGATATCCACCTACCAAAAAATATACATATGTATCCAAGGATTTTTATTATTGCCGACTACATCCCACAACTATTTAAAATTGAAATGATATGAACTAAGCACAAAACTTTTGAAAATGTTGTTAAACAAACTTGACAGTCCAATTTCTTTGGAGCAAAGTGAATTTTGGAAACATTTTCAAACAACTCAAGGATGTGAAAATGCAACTACAAGAAATCTAAGGAAGACGGGTAGATTGTTTGAACTAGAGGGATGAAACTATATGAAGGAACCTCCTAACAAAACAAAATCGATTACTATACTTCTACCAAAGATATTGAAGACAAAGATCAAAAACACAATCACTTAAAAAATATAGACTCGAACACTAAATATATCCACCGTATTGCTTCTGAAAGAAGGAATCGCAAACACCTAAAGGATCTAACAACAAAAAAATGGCTCCATTATCTTCTCAGAAACCGAGATTCTTGTGGAAGTTAAAACGGAATTCATGAGAAAATTCTCTAAAATTGTACTTGATCAATCTCCTTCGAATGAAAAATTACAACTTATAAAAACAAAGTTACTAATGAAGACAACGTCTACTTAACAAAAACACCGACTAATGATGTAATAACCGAAAAATTTGAGAATTTAATATATTTATTTTAATTAAAATTTTATTAATTATCCGCAAGAACCTTGATGACGGAAACCTCAAGCTACATAATGATGACCGCTACTCCACGTTATTATGGTCATGAATGTTGTCATAATGGCAACCGTTACTCTACGTTATTATGGTCATGAATGTCGTCATAATGACGACCGTTACTCTACGTTATTATGGTCATGAATGTCTCCATAATGGCGACCGTTACTTTACGTTATTATGATCAAGAATGCCGCCACGATATAATCTATATAAATCTCAAAAAAATAAAACAAGCATTCACCCTTCTCCATCACTTTTTCCCCTTGCGTTCTTCCTAAACAACTCCACTATTAATCTTCTGAAAAACCGTAAACAAGGAGGCTAACGATTAGCCATCAAAACCCGGTCGCCGCCGCATCGACGCCTTTTAGTGTCATTCAGTGCCATTCGCCGCTTGCAGCTTAATTTCGTTTCCGGTTAGACCCGAACCCATTTGATTTCCGTCAATTTAATTTCCGATACAATTTAATCATGATTTATAAATTTAATTAATTAATTTATTGCGTAATAATTTAGTTATTAATTAGCAGATAGTAATGTTGAAATGATTGATTATGCGGAACTAATTAGGAAACTGGCATGTTGGATTTAGCGGAATTGAGAAGGTGTATTAATTATACAGTGATGTAAATTGGATAGTGAAACCGAACCAGAATTTAGAGGAAGTAGAAAGTTAGTAAAATGTGAACATATAAAAATTTTGGATTGAGTAGAAGATGAGTGAGGTAGTGGGAAAGTTGTTGAAATAATTTAGTGAATTAAACTAGTGGATATTTTCTTGTAGTTATGTGTGAATGTGAAATGAAGTATAACTGCGTAATTGTTTGGAATTACGGAAATGTAAAATTGGAACGAGTTGAGAGAGTTATTATGAATAGTGTTTAACATAATTTTAAACCGGCGTAACACAAGTATATTCATCCAGAAATTAGATAATGGAGGGATTATGTTAATAATAATAATAATAATAATAATAATAATAATGGGGAAGACTTATCTAAACTTGGTGGGGTCATCACACGTGCCAAACTATGAAAGGCGAAGGAGAGAAGATATGCTTTCTCGTGCTAAAGGGGGCGAAGCAGATCCACTACTCGAGGATTCTTGTTAGGCCCTGTTTGGTAATCACACCTGAAATTTTGGAATAACTCTTCCACTTATTTTTACAGGAAAACATTTTGTAATCCCAAACCGGAAGGCCCACGTGTGGGTCCAGCCTGAGCTGGACATCAGGAGCCACTCACGTTGTCTCTTTTTGCAGAGAGGTCCCACTTCAGCAGCCCCTCGAATTTCCTATCCGACGTGGCCCTCTGTGAGTTTTCCTCTGTGGGGCGATCACGTGGGCTTCGCCACGTGTCTTTCTATCCCCCAAAATGACAATCTTATGGTACTATTGATTTTTTCTCACGATAAAACATATTTAACATTTTGAATAGATAATAAAACTTCTTCATTACTCGATCCACTGTTGTTCACATCTTCAGGATACCAACACGATAGCTGATAAATTCGTCCTTCATAGTCACACTGCTTCAACCGAAAATAAGGAGCTACCAGATGATGTTGTTTACCTTATCCGATTAGATATCGTAGGTCGATCATTGTCATACTTATCACCACAATTCTTTTTCTTCTCATTATTTGCTTGTGAAGAAAATATATACATGTTTTTTAGTTACTTTTAATTTAAGGGAAAAAAAAGAAATAATACAAATAAAAAAGTAATTGACAAGGCTTGCTAAATTATTGTCCCTACAATCTCTTACTCTTTTTTTTTCATTTATATTATGTAAATTTCTCATATTTTAATAGTTTTCAGGTTTACTATTCATAAAAAATTGATGACTTGTCCGTCTATCTTATACCTTTACGTAAATTTTAAAGTAATAAGAAAGTATTTTACTAAACCCAATTTCAATTTAAATATTTAATAAATTCGAAAACCATACGTGATGAATAATCAATTTGATTTAAAAGATAAAAATATAAAATTGAATTTGCTGAGATGGAAAGTGGTAGAAATTAAAAGGATAATTAATGCGTGTCACCAAATTAAAGAAAATAAGGAATACGAAAAAGAAAGTGAAATAGAAAATATCAAAAAGGGAATCAAGAAAATCAAAAGAAAGAAAGAGAGCAGTTCGTAGGTGTTTGTGTCTAAAAAAGATTTGCCGAAGACCACATGAACTTGTGGCTCACAACTCTCCCCTCCCTCCATTGATGACTTGTGAAGCACCAACCTCTTTCCTTTCCTTATTCTTCACAGCCGTCCCCCCCTGAAACTTATACCACCACCCCTTCTCTTTTCCCCCTCTATTCCGCGTTGTATTTCTGGAACAACAACCAAACAAAAAGCCTACAGTTTTGATTACGGATTTTTATTACCGAATTTCAGCACCAAGCAACACAGGGTTTTAGCTCTTTAGTTATTATGTCTGAGGTTATTAAGGACCCTGCTATTAAGCTTTTCGGGAAGACGATTCAATTGCCCACCTCAAACGACGACGTTTCGGCTTGCCCTCTTGCTGCTCATCTCGTTATTGTTCCTTCTCAACCAAGCTCTGATCGCAACCTTTCTTGCTCCGATGATAAGGTATGTTCTGTTCTGTATGTTCTGGCTTGGTTTCATTTGATTTCTTTTTGATTGCTGTCTCCTTTTGGTATTTCAAGGCTTACCCTTTTGTTCAATCTGGCTTAATTGAATTGGGTCGATTTCAGTTTTTCGTTTCTGTGCATTTTTTTGGAGTTTCATAACAATTTGATGTGGGTTTTCTTTTTTCGTGTTTCGAATTGAAGATAAAGGGATTGTTTTGTTCTTCGAATTCTGTTTCCTGAAATTGTATATGCCCATCAATTTAGCCTCATATCCTAGGTTGAAAGATTATTAAAATATAATTCCCTTATTTCTACTTTCTGTAACTTTGAAATCATAATTATTAATCAAAAAAGCTTATGAAATCCTAATTTCTTGCTGCTCTTGAATTGCTCATCATTCTTCTGCCAACTAATTTCTTGCATGTATACTGAGCCTGACTTTTCATGTTAGAATCTGCAGCTGCTAAATTTGTACATTCTGCTGCATATATCTTCAAACCATGACAAATTTCAAATATCACAACTATGCAATAATTGAATATTATGTACCTCTAACAGTAGAAAACACTTTCCCAAGTTTGGGAAATCAATCTCCAAACCTGTATGATTTAACATTAATCATCCTTGTTTTACTAAGTGCTAACTGTTTCCAAGCTTTCAGAATGATGCAGCTGTTGATTCCAAACAAGAGGATGGTTCCTCAAGCACAATCATTGAGGATAACAATCCGATAATCGCCTCTGATGCTTCACAGAAGGAAGAAGAGAGCGAGTCTGGTAGCAGCTCACAAGACAAGCCATTAAAAAAGCCTGATAAAATAATTCCGTGTCCTCGATGCAACAGCATGGACACAAAATTTTGCTACTTCAACAACTACAACGTTAACCAGCCTCGACATTTCTGCAAGAACTGTCAAAGGTACTGGACAGCTGGTGGAACAATGAGAAATGTCCCGGTTGGTGCTGGACGACGCAAAAGCAAGAACTCTCTGCATCATCGTCACCTTGTCATCCCTGATGGTGCTAACGGAATGATCTACCCTGATGCACCGCTTTGTGAATCCATGGCTTCTGCACTAAACATTGCTGAAAAGTCACCTCAACTTAAGGTTCAACACACAGCTCAAGTTCCTTGCTTTCCTGCCCCTCCTTGGCCCCCCCATACATGGAATACGGCACCTCCATTTTTACCAGCCGGGTTTCCAGTCTCAATCTACGCAACACCACCACCACCTTATTGGAGTATACCATGGATGCAAACACCAGCTGCTTCCGCTGACCACTCTTCCACTAGCTCAAGTCCTAGCTCACCTCTCGGAAAACACTCGAGAGATGGAGACGAAGAGCCAAAAGTGTTGACACCGAAAACATTAAGAATAGATGACCCAAACGAGGCTGCGAAAAGCTCAATATGGGCAACACTCGGAATCAAGAACGAAAAATCCGAGTGTATTAACTCAAATGGCCTTTTCAGAGGCTTCAAGTTAAAGAATGATGATACGAAGTCAGTTGCCGACACTTCACTCGTGTTGCAAGCCAACCCTGCTGCCTTGTCCCGCTCCCTGACGTTCCACGAGAGTACACAGTAAGAGACTGTTACTTTCCCCAACTCTCCTTGACATGGCGCGGCGAGTGCGCGTGGATCTGCTCTACATTGTCACTGACGGATTTTTAGCTTCTAGCGAACGAAATAAACGATTTGCAATTAGAAAAGTCTAAACAGATGAGAGGAAGCTAGATGAAGAGGCAAGATCTGATTAGATGAGAGAGCAGATGTTTTCATTGTAACAAAATGAAGATGATTTGGTATGTGTAGTTATGTATATACATTTTGAGAAATGCATAATAATACTAAATGATGTAACTTAGAATGCTAGGTTGGTGAGTAAAGGAGGAACATTATAAGTGTATTTATATATATATTTATATACATCAATTTTATAGTCAGTATAAAGATTTATTGAAAACAAATAAGTTATGTGAGTCAAGTGATGAACATGAAAAGATGCAGTCTTATCGGAATGAGTCCCCGTGGGGAGTATCAGAACATTGCCTTACTGTACCCTACTTTTGTGACGAATATGAGAAATTCTGCAATTGCTAGAGGCCAAAAGGGGAAGATTTTACTTGTGTGAAGTTCAGTTGGTGTGCAGATAAGCTTCTTTTGGTGGCATGTAAAAGGCCAAAAGAGCATCTAAAAAGATGTACTCAAAGTTGCAAAAAAGAGGGCCAAAAGAACAATCTTTTTTTCCTCTCTTTACTTTGTAAGAAAGAAAGTTTGGGCTTTGGGTGCTTCTTTCTTCGATTCTTTATTGTACAGAACTCATCTTTATCTTTTTTGTGAATTTTTCTCCAAAAGTGCTTCATAATAAATGTATCCAATTTAATTGTTTTCTTCATCGAAACAAATTATAAAATTGAGGTTTCAAAGTAATGTAGACTTTGTCAACCTCAAACAAGAGGCTTCGGAGGTTACCGCTTTCACTTTCTTCATAATATCCGCAACAACATTACTTCGTAACATACTAACATTTTTTTTTTTGGTTGAAACATATTAACATATATTCTAACTTCTTTTTTATCATTAAAAGTTCAAAACTTTTTTTTTTCATCATTAGAAGTTCAATTTTTATTTATTTATTTGTTATTAAAAGTTCGATTCTTTTCCTTTTAAAAAAAGTTTGATTATTTTCCATGGATAAAAAAAAGTCCGGTTTTATGATGAGTGATTTTTATTCTAAAAAAACTATATGCACGATCTCCGTTTTATTAGCGTAAGAATAAAGTGCAATCCGTTAGCGTTTGGGCGTCGACACCGAATTTTTATTATAATTTTCTTCAAATTGAACAAATACAAAAGGGTGTCGGCGCCTAGATTGAATGTTTTATTTTGTATATTTATAAATAGATTTATTTAAACTATTAAAAAAATGCTTATTTATTAAATTTTTACAGTAACCTTTGTTAACAAACTTCACCTAAAATTGAATGAATCACAACCAATGAATGATAATCTAATAGTTAGATTAAGTTTACCTCTCCCTCCAAATCTTTTTTTATTTTCAATCACCTTTTTTCTGATTTTAATGTTTTTAGTGGGATTTTTAGGAACTTCACCTAGAGTAATTTTATGAGAGCAAGACCCCAACCCCATAAACTCGAGTCCGGATCACCTATGGATCCGAAGTCACTTATATTATTTTGTACGGGAAAAAGAGAAATATATAAATTGAATGCTTCAATTAACTAAGTGGTTTTTTCGAGGCCTTAAAAAATAGCAAATCAACTCCCAGAGCCACCAACCGGGTTTTTTGTCTAAGTTTTTGTTTAAAATTTTTTACGAGAAAAAGGGCTCCGGCGCTGAGATGAGAAATAAAAAGTTTAGCGCCATTCGCCAACTCTCAGCCTAGATGTCAGCGCCTTGCGATTGTTATTGAAAAACGGTAAATTGAGCGCTGTGTATATAACACCCCTTTTTATTTGCACCAAAACCGGACATATTACGAATGGGAGCGCACGCGCCACCAGGTGCTCGAGTTATAGGAATAATAGGATGAGAAGGCAATAGAGTAGTCGGGTGATGACATCCACCCATCGAGAGCCCCAACGTGCTCGAGTTCTTGTAGTTGCCGAGGAGCAAACAACTCGTCCGGTTCCCATTCAAGTTGAGGCTCCCATGAAGGCAAATATTTCTCAAGCTATTATAGTTGCATCAAATTCTAGTCATCATACCAATATATATCAAGCGCGGAGGAGTACAATACAAAGTCGGAGGATGACCCACATCTTTATGACTTTAGAGATGTTAATGTTGTGATGGAGCCGGCACATGTTGCTCATGAGTTCGTACCCGAGCCTACTAATCATGAGCCTCATCATGAGGTAGTTCAACCCGAGAAACGTATTCTTGAGCCTCAACATACCCCTCATACATCTAGCACACGTGCTTCGTCTTTCCCGCATACTTTGACATGTTACAAAAATTATGATGTCTAAAATGTGAACGTCAAATCTCGCATATATACAAGATTTGAATGTAGTAAGATGGTCAATATCAAACGTTGGAATTTTTTTTAAAAAGATTTGCCAAGCTAGTTGTACAAAATAATAACAAAACACACAATATGTCGAGAAACCAAAAAGGTGATCGGCCAATTAGGGTGGTGAGATCGGCTGACTAGGCTAAATGATGGAAGAATATGAAGGTAAATACCAAAAATCACGAAGGGATGAAAAATACAACATATCGACCAACCAAACAAGGAAAATTAGCTGATTAGTTAAAAATTTGACAAATAACACAATTTGTAGCAATAATTAAAAAAAATGAGAGGATATTTCACTACTTAATCCAAAATCACTAATATTGTAAATAAACAAGTTTATAATACCAAAGATAATAAAACTAAATAAACACAACAAACATATCAAATCTCAACTGATATTTATCCTCCCTTACTCTTTCTCTTCCCTCTTATTTAACATAATTGGTTGTTAGTTTCATCTAAATCAGACGCATTTTCCGTGAATTCGACACTTGATATACTACAATTGACCCCGTCGTACTTGCGGGTACTACATTAACACATCAATGTACCTTTTGTTTTTCTTTAATTTTCGTTTGTTTTAGTTCTTCATGATGTTTATTTCGTTTCCGATGTTTTCGGCCTTTCGATCCATTAGACTGCGTGTCGTCTAGTATTTTGATCCGCCCCTTTATAAAAAAAACACATATACACTCTCGTTATAAATGCATTTAATATGAACCAAAGCACTAAGGGAATTATCATATAAATTAGAAATGGATTGCTCTTGCATTGAACATCCACAACACAAAACACTAAGGCCTAGAAGGAATACCAAGAACTTTCAACAACTAAATTGAGGTTCAATCTTAAGGTGATAGTGCTTGTGACTCAATACAATTAACAAATAAAGTCAAACTCGACCTAATATTCAAACCCTAAATTCATCGTCTTTAGAGAAGCATAAATTCAAGCATATATACCTCAAAAATTCATGAACACAATCAATTCATCACACTTTAATCATAGATTGAACTTTCATCCACAATCCTAGAAAAGATATTTAACTATAGACATGAGAGAAAAGAAAATGAAGGATAAAAAAAAATGGAAAAAGGAAAGACAATAAAAAAATTATCTAAGATTTGTGGCTATAACACCTAGCCGATGGTATTTTACTAGCTCATATGACCAATTCAATCACACTAGATATAAGCATGTTTTTGGTGGTTTCATCAAGTAATTTCACTCACCTTGTGAGATCATGTAATGGTTTAATCATATCAATTTACATAAACATTGTCATGGTTAATGAAAATCAAAGAAACCTATGCACTAAAAGGTTGATCATATATTTCGATTGCATCATGCTCTCACATTAGCCATAAATCAATACAAATAATACTTTTATGGATGAAATTCAACACATTAAGAATATAAGTCTCGCTTTTGCCTTAAGAACTCCTCATCGTATTCTAGTTTTCTAACAATGCAACTCATCTAGATGAGGAACTTTGAAATTAGAACACACATTCAAGAATTTAGATATCATGAGAAAAATAATCAAGAAAATATACAATCTACACACGTGAAAAATCCAACAGGTAAATAATTCAAGAGAATCACAGCTTGATGAGAATCAAGAATCTTATCGCCACATCTTTCGAGATCTTGAGTATTTTTCAGAAATTTATCAAGATTTGCATGTAAAGACAATGAAACATCCATTTAAAATGTAAAAAATTACATAGCAAGGAAATACGACTAGGCATGAATTTTATAAGATATAAATGTTCTAAACTTTTCCATAATAGTTTAGAGTTAGTAATACTTACAACCTCACGAGCTACCTCGTTAGAAAGGGAAATCATTATTTTTGAATGTTCTTTTACATATAACTCCTTTATTTCATCATTCTTAAGTGTTTCCGAGAACTCTCTATTTTCAGCTTTTCAACACTTTTCTTTGATCAACACGGCTTTCATTTTTATTTGCCACATTGGAAAGTATGTTGATCCGTCAAATGCCTTAACCAGATTGTTATTTTCTACCATTAAAAACTTATAGAAAATCAGTATTTATCAAACTTAGTGAAGAACAAAATATTTGATAACAAACAAATCTCTAATAGTTTTATATACACAAACACAACAAGAATTGAATATATATATATATATATATATATATATATATATATATATATATATATATGAGAATAAACGATACTTTAAAAACGCAGCAGTGATATAAACTCCAACAGTACACAAAGAAATTTCAGAAATCAGAACTTGCGTTCATCAAAACTTCTTACAATAACATACACAACAAGAGGGTAGAGCATATGCAGCGGAAGCAAGATTCACCAGTAAATCAGTTTTTCACATGAATGTACAACAAGAAACAGATATAACCAAGAAACGTAAAAACAACTCTGGTACAAATTTGTAGTTTTGATTTTATGCATATGTACGATTAGGTCAAATTTATGCAAGTATTAACCGATTTTAGAAGCAAACAAGTACGGATCTTGAACGATCCAATTCCAAAACACTCAAACACAGGTTCTAGCCTCAAGAGAGAGTTGGTGTGCACCGACTATATAAAACGAAGAAAAACAAACAAGAATACCCAAAAAACAAAAGGCAAAGAAGGCTCCATGAAACCGGTGAAAGCTTCTTCACCGCAGAACTCGAAGTCCTCGTGACTCCCTTCTCTCTTTCTCGAGTTCTGTCTTCAATATTCTCGTCTCTCCCTCTCTCTCTCTCTCTCGATCTATCGTTTCTTCTCTTTATTCGCAGTTTTTCGTGTTCTCCCGGACGCTTCTCTTTTCTCTCTGAGTATCAAGTTCTCTAATTTTTGTGATGTATGTACAATACTTGTCTTGTTCCTTTTACAATGTGCCGTCAGCCTCAAATTGTTAGTTGTAGGGTTTCAATCAATTGAATTGGCCCAATTCTTGTTGTTGCCCCAAATCTTGTTACTGACCTAAATTGCTTGAAAAATGAAGAAAGCCCATTTCCTTCATTTTCAACATGCTTTTTCTTCATCATATTCTTTCCTTCTTTCCAACGTACAAAAGACACACAAACCTAGTTCTCAACATTTTTTATGAAAAGTTCCAAAGTTTTCAACAATTGTATTGTTGAAAACTTCCAAAGTTTACAAAAGACACACAAACCTAACATTTTTTTTTATGAAACCTTCACAAGTACTAAAGTAGTTAGATTGTTTTTGAAAGCACATTAAATTTTGATTTAAATAATCTGAACGGAGGAGTTGTTGAAAACATTTCAAAATTTTATAATATTAAAGTATTGTTGACACTTGAACTGAAAATATTATGTTTGGTGTCTCGTTGATAACATAAAAATACACTAATTAAATATTTGGAATGTTGTTCACGGTAAAAACAACAATGTTTTGGTGTTTTTAAGTATTGTTGACAACACAAATAGTTATGTTTTGATGTATGTAGTTTTGTTGACAACACTAAAATAACAATTAGTATGTTTTTAAAAAATACATATTGTTGACAACATTAATCAAATTAAACAATGCCTAATAATACTCATAATTTTTATTACAAAAAGAGACCAAAACTTCCAAAGTTTACAAAAGACACACAAACCTAGAATTATAAAGTTCTTAAGAATTGTATTGTTGACAACATTTTTTATGAAACCTTCAACATTATTAAAGTAGTTAGATTGTTTTTGAAAGCACATTAAATCCTGATTTAAATAATCTGTACGGAGTTGTTGAAAACATTTCAAAATTTCATATATTAAAGTATTGTTGACACTTGAACTAGTAATATTATGTTTGGTGTCTCGTTGATAATATAAAAATACACTAATTAAATGTTTGGAATGTTGTTCACGGTAAAAACAACAATGTTTTGGTGTTTTTAAGCATTGTTGACAACACAAATAGTTATGTTTTGATGTATGTAGTTTTGTTAACAACACTAAAATAACAATTAGTGTGTTGTTAAAAAATACATATTGTTGACAACATTAATGAAATTAAACAATGCCTAATAATACTCATAATTTTGATAAATTCAATAATAAAACATTGTTGACAAGAATATAAACAATGTTAAACAAAGGTCATTCATGTATAATGATAGCAAAAATAAATAGAATTCTATTAATCTGGACATAATACTTAAAATGATATTATAATGTTTGGGATCTTGTTGACAACTCAAAAATACTCTAATTAAATATTTGGAATTAGCTTGACGGTAAAACAACATATTGTTGACAACACAAATAGTTTTGTTTTGATATTTGTAGTGTTGTTGACAACACTAGTTAGGTAACTACTAGATTTGGCAAAATCTTCTTGTAGTGTCCTCTAACTCTTCAATTGTTAGTTACTACTCCTTGAAAACTCCAAAGACAAAATAATAAAGTTAGAGTTGTTGACATAATATAATATATAAATCAATTAAATCAATCTCCCTCCTTGATGGATCTCTCTTCCTCTTTGAAGCGTTTATTCGAGAAAGGCCCTCGAGAAGGTTAGACTCTCTCCTGGACTCACGATCCAAATCGGAAAAGCTACACAAGCAATACAATTGTTATCAAAGAAGATGAACCTCTTAATCGAGTGTTGAATCCTTAACGAATGGGTTGTTAAGTACCTTGATTCCTGTCATGAAACTTATATGATCTCCAATGCTCTCCCTCCACCCATGATTATGATCTCCCCACAATGATGTGCTCAATTTCAGTGAGTTAACTTGTGTTTTCCCTCTTTCATCTTCTTATTATGTTTGAAAATTAATTCAAATTGGTTTATATGGGAAACATAAAATTTTTTGAGAACACAAGTGTATGCATAACGGGTCGTAGCATCATTGCTCATTCTCTTCCTAGAGATTGAGAGGTTCCCTGCGATGAGGCCATCTCGGTATACGGTGATATGCATAGGATCCATTCCAGTTGGTACGGGAAAAGGGCGAGTTTTGGGAGATTCTCGTGCTACAAAATAAGTTGAACTAATAGAAGTGAATCACCTTAATCAAAGATAATAAAACGGTTTGAGTGCAGCATGCTGATGTGTTTACTTTCCGCTTTATATGTGTTTGTGCTTTAGTATACTTTCTAATGCCTTGAATAGTTAGCTAACGGTTTTATACCGTCTTATGTTAGACGCAATACAGGTTAGAACAACTGTTGAGTGATCCGGAGTCGATGGTCAGCCGGGTTCCCGTACGAGGTATTCGGGACGATGGGTTTTCTTTATTCATGATACTGGCCACTCGTTCTTTCTTTTGGGTTCTAGTTCATGTAGTGATGGCTGACTTTCTTTTCCGCACTTTATGATCTCTTGCATGTTTTCAGATTTTATTCAGTTTTGCTGTGTTGTGCATCGTGGAAGATCCAGTGATATAGTCGCCAATCTAGGGTCGGGACCCGTTGTGAGGTCCTAACCCGTGACGCCCCGAGTTCTCAGAATTTGGGGTGTTACATTTAATGTGTTGATGAAAACACAATAAAAAAACCAATTCGGGTCAGTAAATGTATTGTTGACAATAGAAAAACACATAAAAGAGTCTAAATGTGTCGATGACAATATAAAACTCTACAAAATAGCTTGAAAATGATAAAAACATATCAAATAATGTTTGTTGACGGGACAAATGACAAATTAACATTGTTAATAACAACAAAATATTATCATGAGGTTTAAGGACTATTCAAAACACACAAAAAATAAATAATTGAAATTTTGAAATTTTGTTCAAATAGATCAACAACGATTTGATGTTTTATGTTTGGTTGACGTCATAAATTAAAAGACACATGAGATGTTGATAACCTCATGAAAACTTCAATTAATTTCTTGATCGATCTCACAAGCAATTGATGATTTCTTGATCGTTGAATATGTTTAATAAGTAGTTGACATCACAAATAAATAATTTTTTAAGTGATTAATTTATTGTTAATATGATAGAACAACATTTTTATTACTTAACGAGTTAACGTTTTGTTGATAGCATAAAACACCAAATGTTTGTTAACAAATATTTTTTGACAATTAAAACATTATTACATATTAAATGTGATATACAAAACAAATTTAATTATAGTTTGTTTGATTATTGTGTCGTTGATAGCAGGAAAGGAAAAAATAATGTTAATAAATGTCTTGTTGACAAACAAAAACATCTTCAATGACTAAAATATTGTGAACACAAGTAAAACAAAATTTTGTTAATCAACTATGTTGCTGACATTTTTGTTGTTATTCAAAGAAAAAACATAAGCAATCAAAATAAAAATGTGGTTGACAACGTTTAAACACAATAGTTTGATACTTAACATAATAATGATGACAATACAATGCACTATTAACAATGGAGAATACAAAACGTATCATATCAACAGATTAAAAAAAACCAAATATCGAAACAAAACTAATCAAAATATAAGAACAACAATTCGATATGGTAGATTCATGCAAAACAAAATACAAAACACAACAAGTAAAGCACGAAAATATGAAAAATTGAATTGAATTCATCAAAAAAGAGAAACAAAAAAAAAACACATCAACTTTATCGAATTTAGGAAACATACCTTAATTTGAGTAATTTGATCAATTTGTTAAATGAATTCGAAAGAAATTCAATAGATTACGAAATTTTTTCGATCTATATTCTATTTGGATCGGTTATTACAAATTGAGATTTGATATGTTTTTTGTGGTGATTTTGATCCTGGAAGTCTTTTATTATATTCAATACAAACGAACTTTGTTACTTACGATATTATTGATTTTGGATCACATAGGGAGAACTACTTTCTTCTCCCTTAGTTACCACAAATGTGTTTTTGTCACCTTATGTCAGCCGGTTGGTCAATCTCCCGTAATCGGTCGACTTGTGTGTGTTTTGTCTTGTTTGTAATTTTTGATCCGTTTTCTTATTTATCCATTTTCCCTTCGATCAACCGACAAATGTCCTTTGATCGTGCGTGCGAGCTCACTACTTTTCATCTTTTCTAGTTTCTATGTTAGTTTATTCTAGTTTTACGATTAATTTGTCCAATTATCACACTATTTTTCTAATGCTCGATCTACAAGAGAGTATAGTAGAGGTCCTACCGTGTAGTCGAAGATAAATAATCAATAAATTTCTTTGAAGTTTAACCTCGCATCGTGAATATAGTGGTTTTGATCTCACTTGGTAATTTGAGGTTTAAGAACTCAAAAAGTCGATCTCACGGTTCACTAACGTATTGTGTTTCTATAGAAGAAAATTTTACGGCCATTGCATCCGTCAGTAAATATGCCTAATTAGCTCCTTCACATTCTCTTGGGCTTTGATTTGGCCTAGATATGTGCTCAAGTGAGCTCAATTAAGATGAAAACGAATTATTAACCCAAATAATCTCTACATAGCTCCTTTATTTGTAGCAGATTTTTCTTAAGTAAACTTAGGAATTATACAAAATGATCTCTACACACTACCTTGAAATATTTGACCAAGTCGCGTATGTGTATGATTATGATGGCCCTAAAATCAACTCGCTGACTTGATGAGTGTACTCAAATTTTAGTTGAGATGAGGATTTTGAGTTTTCCAGCATGTGCTTACTGTACGTCATTAACAGTCGTCCCTATAAAAACTGTATGGATTGTCTTCTAGATGGTCCTTCATGTCATAAAATGCAGCACGTCATCAACAAATCCTGCCCAAGTAACAGTAAACAACCGAGCAAACACTAAAAAAGTAACGGTAAACAAGATTTGACCATACACAAATAAATAAATAAGAAAAGAACAGTAAAGTAAAGAAGACAATGAAAGCAAGAAAAAGGCCAATTTGACTTGGAGTTTCTTTTCCCATAAATTTTAGAAGAAAAAAAACTAATATACATAAAAAAACACTGCTACAAACTGGTTCCATATTTTTACCATTAATGGCATTTGAGTTAACTTGAACAACACCCCACATTAACATCTACCTTTCTGTCTCTTCTTAATTATCTCTATCTAACTTCCAACTTTTTACCTCTCTCTTTCATATCGCACCAACCCCAAGAAAGTCTATGAATGGCGGTGAAGGTGATGCAGATGCTGATGTAGATGGTGTGTTCATGGCGGTGTCCACTAGCTCAACTGGAGGAGCAGGAAGAACTACCCCTGAAGCCATAGGGCTAATATTAGAGTTACAGTACAAGTATGGTGACTGTTGCATTGCCATGGTTGATGATGATTGGACACCCATTGCCCTATTCCAGCTTACACTCTTCTGGCTCAACATGCCCATCATGTGAAAACCTGCAAATTTTTAACATGCAATCCACAAATTAAACACAAACCAATCACAACAACAAGTATTCTAGCCTAGGGTACCACTGTTTCATATAATAAAATATTACATCATTAAACTTAGGGTTTCTTTGTTATCTTGTGTTATAATATATATATATATATATATGTTTTGGTTTAGGTGAAAGAAATTTTGTTTATTTGTTTTTATACTATAAGTTTATTTTTGTATACTATGAAT
Source organism: Fagopyrum tataricum (assembly GCA_002319775.1). Classification (NCBI taxonomy): domain Eukaryota; kingdom Viridiplantae; phylum Streptophyta; class Magnoliopsida; order Caryophyllales; family Polygonaceae; genus Fagopyrum; species Fagopyrum tataricum. Next base: position 8,692,612 of record CM008281.1, read on the forward strand.
TTATTTTATTTTGGTATCATTTTTCATTTTTTCTAATTATAAAAATAAAAATAAAGGGTTTTATTTTAGGATAAAAGGTTGAAAAATCACAAAAAATAACCCAATTGTAAAAACAAACGAACAAAATTTTATGGCACCGAACCAACCCATATATATATATATATATTTTATAACTCAATAATGTACAGACCTGTAACTTCTACTCTGACCCATGATGGAGGGTACATACCTGGGAAAAACCCAAAAGGAGGTTGATGAGCATTCAGACAGGAAGAAGAGTTGTTTGCAATAACTCCACCATTATATAGATCATTATTATTGTAAAAGTGTGGAGGGAAGTTTGGTGATGGTGATTCTTCTTGAGGCTGTGGAGATTCATCAAGAACTTGACTGTAATTAGCAACAGGAGGAGGAGGAGGAGGGTGCGGCTGAGAATCAGTTGGTGTTGTCTTTCGCCTCCGGTAGGCAATGGATTGCTCTTTATACTTTCTAGCCATGAGAACATGCCAATGGTTCTTAACTGCATTGTCAGTTCTCCCTGGGAAGAGTCTTGCTATCATTGCCCATTTGTTACCATACACTCTATGTGCTTGCATCAGCTTCTCTTCTTCCCTCTCTGTAAATGCTCCCTTGTTTATCCTTGGGTCAAGCTGGTTAAACCATCTCAATCTACAGCTCTTACCTTCACAATTTTCACACACATGTAAAAACAAGAAAAAAACCCCTTTATTTTATATTTTAGAATAAATCACCTCTCAATTCTAAATCTCAACAAAACTACATCAATCCTCAAAAGCTCTCTAGCACAATATTAATGAATAAAACTGATTTTTACTGATTTTTTAAATTTATCATACCTGATCTTCCGTTGAGCTTCTCAGCAATGACGTTCCAGTTCCGAGGGCCATAAGTGGCTACAAGCTCTTTGAGTTTAGCATCTTCAGCAGGTCTCCAATGGCCTCTAGCACAAGTTTTACCATGATACTGTTGCAACCCACCAAATTCAGCACCAATGTTCTGAATTTCATCTTCTTTGTATGCGGAATTGAGATCTACTAATAATCTCTCATCATCATAATCATCACCATCATCCGTGGATTTAGATGATTTATGATGGGTTTCTTCATCTTCCTCATCACCATCATCCAAGCTTCTACTCGCCATGAAATTGGGCAAACCCCAAGAAATAAAGCTTCCAGCTTCTTTTTCACCTTGATGTTGAAATTGGTTATAAGATCCAGTAGGTGCAAAACTGAAGCTTTGATTGATGGACAAAGAATTTATATCTGGGAAAGAAGCCATGGTAAGTAATGAAGAAATGGAGCTAGTGGAGAAAGAAGAGGAAGAAGAAGAAAATGAATGGCAGTAGAAAGCAATAACTGGTGCTGCTGAGTTCATCTCAATAAATAGAAGCACACTTGTTAGCCATGCCCTTGATTTTGCATGCCTTATGGATATGAAAGGAGAAAATTAGGGGGTTTGGGTCAGCAAAGAGAGAGAAAGGGAAAAAAAAAAACTGTTACAAAGTCATACTCATCATCATATCAGAAAAAAATAAGAAGAAAAGCATGAGGAAAAAGAAATTAACAATGAAGGGTTTGCAGATTGCAGTTATAAAAGAGTAGAAGAAGACACTCAAAAACAGCAAAAAGGGTCTTTCTTCTTCGTAACAGAAATGACAGCCCATTTCTTTCCGCATTCACACCTCCCACACTTGCTTTTTTTATTATTATTTTTGTATAAATAATAATAATATACTGTGCACCTGACCCTCACTAACCCTTAATTTCATCGTTCAAAAACAAAGGGAAAAAAAAACTGATCTGTCTTTGAATCTTTGATCACACATCAGTCATCGCTAACACGTGTAAGATTTCTCTCTAGGGTTTAAGAAGATGTTTAAGTATGATGGCCCTGGACAGTACACAAGAACACAGTTTCTCTCTATCTTAATCAAAGGGAATAATTAAGGGTCTGAGTGTGGCAGGCAAATGTGAGCTAGACATTTACAATACACCTCTGCCAACGTGAGTTAATAGCCCTCAACAAGAACCCATTTTTACTGGGCACCTGATGTGATATGGACCCACCAACCAACCATATCTCATTTGAATTTTTGAAACACCCAATAATATTCAACCTACTCTTTCAATTTCTTGTTGGTTATGTGTAAGAGATTGGATTCTTCGAGAGGTGTTTTTTGATATTTGAGACTGAATGATATGCTCTACTTTGGATGCCTAATACCGGTTTTACGGATATTTTTTAGAAGAGACGTTGATTTCGCGTTTCGAATGCGTTTTACTAATATAGAAAAGGCTTGAGTAGTTGTCAAACGGCTCCGATCTCAATATATGAGAAATTGATATAGTAATTGAATCCATGCTTTCTCATTTAAAAACAACGAAGAGATATTTATAGATGGTTACAAAATATAATTGGGTAAATATAGGGTCACGAGCAAAAATAAAAAAAATACACATTTATACCCCCTCTTTCGCAAGCTAAAGGACGGTCACGGATTTGAAGCTTGGACCGAAAATCATAGAATCACGGAGTGCCGAACGGTTTGATAAATATGTTAACGACTTATGCGACAAATGAGAGATGACGAACAATCAGTTGATGTCTCTCAACTTCATCCTGACGAAAAAGTAATCAAGATGAATATTTTTAGACCAAGAGCCAACGAGCGTTTTCGAGGAAGGAAATTCCGCACCTATGTTATCACAAAGAAGTTTGGTAGAGGTGTGACAAACATACCAAGTTCACGAAGAAGTTGTACAATCAACATTACTTCAACAATGGTGTAGGTAAGGACTCTCTATTCAGCTTTAGTGTTGGATCAAGCAACCACTTGATGTTTCCGTTTAGTCTAGTTCTCATTTTAAAATTTTATGGATTTTCGCTTAAAACTCCTTGTTCCCATCTCCGTCCCGTTTAACATTAAGGACTTTAATAAAAATATCAACTCGGATAATAAATTTGAATTTAAGCCATAAAATACAAAAATGTTATTTTGTTTAAAAATATAAATATAAAAACATGAGAAGAAAAGAAGAAAACCGTATTTTTATTAAAAAAGTACAAAATTGAAAAATAAATGTATGTCGTGTATATAGTAGGTTTTGTTCGCTCCAGTAGGATTGAGAATTGTATTACAAATTAGTATAAACTAATATAATTATATCATACTAACATTTAGATTACGATCTCAAGACAAAGTGTTATATTATTATATCATTTTAATTTTACGGTTTAGGATTTAGGTTGTATCTACGAGACTAATACACACGTAAAAAAACACAACATGTAGTTTGTCATGCATTTGATCCTCGTGATTTGAAATTTATGACGTATCTAAAAATTTCACGAGGGTGTTATTCTCATATGATTGAAAACCAAATTAATATAGATTAGCACGCACTAGTTTAATACCCGTGACTTTCACGGGAGTTGTAAAAATTGAACTGTTTTTTTTAATCATCGTAAATAAAATTTTTGATATAACTAAACAATAGTTTAATATATTTTTTGATCATGTAAAATAAGGAATAAATATAAAAACTAAGAAATTAAAATTAAATAATAGCAAGATGTATAAATAAAATATTTTAACGTTAATCAAGTTGCATTGTTTACCAAGTATATAAATAGGTGTGAATTAAAAATTTATCATTAGAACTAAAAATGTGAAAATTTCCTAATTTGTCATCAAAAAAATTGAAATAAAAAAAATATTATACAATATAATTAAGAAATATTAATTTCTCATAAATATACGTAAAATTAGCTATAAGAATACAAAACAAATATTTGACTTTAATATAAGATTATTAAAGGTTGTAACTAAGGAGTTCAAGTTAAATTTGGAAATAATCTTCGAGAATCAAAATTATTCATATACACGGTTTATTTATAGAATAACATGTGCAAATATCCTACGTGGCTTAATATGGTGACGTCAAGTGGCAAAATCCGACGTGGCTTAACATAAGGACAACACGTGGCCTTATTCACTTTTGTTTTAGGATTATATAGTAGATTAGCATGTACATAACTAACACATACAATATACATTTTAATTGAAATTCTATTCTCATATTTTTCAAAATATATTTTGTGTAAAGAGGAACGAGTATGATACTCTTAAATCTTAAAGTATAAAAGTGTATAAAGTTTAGTAACATTTAGTTCATGATTACAAGATAAATGTCAATTTGTATTATGTTAATATACAAATATTGATGTGACTTAGTTGGTTGTTTAATGCATCACCTTATCTAATTTGTCAAAGTATAGGTGTATAATGTATATATTAAGGTTTGTTCATTCAAATAGGATCGAGACTCGTAGTACAAACTAGTGCAAACTAAAATTATTATATCTTACTAACATTTAGATTACAATATCTAGATAAAGTGTTATATTATTTTATCAATTTCAATTTTATGGTTTTGGATTTAGGTTGCACATCAAAACACGTATCTGAGTGAGTAAGACACAAAACAAAAACACAACATGTAATGTGTCGTGCATTTGATCATCGTGATTTGACGTTTACAACGTATTTAAAAATTATGAGGGTGTTATCCTCGTACGATCGAAAACCAAATTAATATAGGTTAGCATTAGCATAATTTACACATATAATTATCAAATGAATATTTAAACATAAAATACATTTTATGTAAGTAGGATCGAGTATGATAATCTTTAGTCTCAAAGTACAAAAGTGTATATAGTTTGTAAATTAGTATTCATCGGCAATATTTGAATTAAACTTGAAAATAAAATTTGTTTATTTATGTATCTATAACGGCTACCCCATCGGAAATCTCCATCGGGGTTTTCCGATTGGTTCGGATTAGCGAGCGGGCAAATACCCCTATCTTCATCCCTATTCTCATCCTCAAGCCGGGATCAAAATTTTCCGCACCCATCCTCGTCCAGTCGTCCCCATTTAAAATACTCATCTTCATCCCCATGATGGGTAATACCTACAATTTCAAATACCGGATAATTTTTTTGACTGGTTTCCAATGACAAGATGAAAGATGAAAGAAAGACTAAGCATGGTCAAGCTCACCTCAACAATGCCCATCATAGAATGATGAAGTCGTGGTGTTTGCGAAGGAGCAACATTGAAGGGGGAGCGAGCCTTGGCTAGGAACGTCAAGGCAAACGGAGCGAGTTAGCCTCAAAGTAGGTTCTTGTAGTTGTGATGGCAAACTTAGGCTCAGCCGAGAAAATAAAATAGAAATTGGAAATGGTGATACCAATATCAAGTGGCGGAGTAACTAGCTAGACTATACTTGATTAAAATTGTAAGAGCCTTAGTCTTTTGGACCTAGTTTACCTTAGCCGCCCCCGCGGGCATGTGTGCCGCCCTAGTGGGTTTCCGCCCCTGCGGCTCAGGGAACCGCCCCTACGGTTTCCGACGGCTGCAGCCGGTTTTGTTGGCCGGTTGACTCGTGCTTTACTCTTTTCCTTACTTCTTTCTTTTCCTTGTTGAGCAAGGGTTCCCTTCTTCACTTCCTAATCCAGTCTCACGTCCTCCTTGCTTCTCCCTTTCTTCTCCTTGATCTTGTTTTGGATTCCTTAGAGTTTGAAGAGAGTTGTGTGTTGTGGTGGTTGATGTTGATGGTAGATGTGGTTGCTGAGCTTGGAAGCCAGCTGAGTTGTGGTTGTGGAGCTTTTTCTTGCCTAGTCCAGCAGTAGAGGTGAGCTTCTTGCTTCTCCTTTCTTTCTTTCTTTCTTTCTTTCTTGTTCTTCCTTACTTAGCTTAGGATTAGATGAATTGGATATAGATTGATGTTGAAATGTGTATGTATATGTATGTGTGTGAATCTGGAATGATGAAGACGTGATTTGATCACGTGAAGAGTGGAAAAGAACTCGCGGGACTACGTTCTGCACTGTCGTCGCCCCTGCGTCTGGAATCTGCCGCCCCTGCGGGAACCCAGTCACGGCACCCGCGCCCGGATTCTGCCGCCCCCACGGCCACTGTCCTAGCGCCTGCGTTGCCTGCAGCTCTGTCCCCGCGCCTGCGGCTGAGCTTCTCCGCGCTTGCGGATTGCCTTACTACGCCCTGCGTCTCTCTTGTCACGTAGGTGCGTCTTGTCCCGGGTCTACCTAGAGTAGCATAGATCCTTTTCTTTCCTAGTATGAGCGGGTTAGTAACATGCTAGGTATATGTAAGAGGTTAGAATGATAATGAGTACGTTATCGTTTATGCCGGTTATGGCTTTGAGGTTTATGAGTTAGGATGTGATCCTTATGGATCCCTTGGGTCTAGGTCTGACACTTTGATGGATATGAGTCTGATATATGTTATATGTCTTGATATTAGGTAGTGTTGTCCTCCGGATTAGAGTGGACGTATCTGAGAGTTGATCGTGGTTGAGTTTACTCCTGAGGTTGAGGTAAGTCCATAGGACTTACTTAGCTACCATCCTTATATTGGATGTATGCATGAGTGGTGTTTGTTATATGCTTCATAACATGCGATATGGTTCATTATCGACCTATATTTTATTGACCGCCCATTGTAGTGGCTGTGACAACTTACCTTTCATCCCGTAGTGGAGTCTGAGAAGTTCTCTGTAAGCTAGTTAGACCTAGTATACGGGAAGGGCACTGACCACTCCTCATGGTATACGGGAAGGTGCGCTGATACCACTCCAGCTAGCTATTTCACGCAGAGGCGAGGATTATATACATACCTCGTGTCACATATATTCATATGCAGATATATATTTGAATGATTAACGTTATAAAGATAATAAACCGGGTAAATGTGTGAAAGTATGTTGATATGTTATAATTTTTTATGTGTGTTTGTGCTCTAGCATCTTCTTATATATGTGTATGGTTAGCTAACGGTTTTATACCGTGTTGTAGATCTTTTGCAGGTTAGGATAGCTGTAGAGTGATACAGAGGGGTGATCTGCTGAGGGTTCCGTACGCTGGGTGATATCGTGGGATATGGGTTATTTATATTGTACGGATTTCTGTTTTGACTTTGTACTCAGCAGTACTCCGTATCACCTTTTTGATATGTATATATATATATATATATATATATATATATATATATATATATATATATATATATATATATATATATATATATATATATATATATATATATCAGTTTTATGTTTTGTTTTAATCTATTGGTGCCTTGTTGTAAGATTCAGTGAACTTGTTGCCAGGCTAGGGTCAGGATCCATTGTGAGATCCTAGCACAGTAGCACCTCAAGTCCTACGGATTTCGGGTGTTACAAAGTTTGTATCAGAGCCCAGGTTGACAACAATGACACTTGTAATCTGCGATAAAGGTCGAATAGATAAATAAACAAAACCCGAAAAGGGGTCTGACTTTTCAAAAGGTTTTGGTCTTGAAATGAGTACAAATGTTTTGAGATACCGTGTACGTGAGCCATCGCCTCTCTGAAGACCTCGACAATATAGATATATATAGATATTCTGTTGTGATTGATTTGATATATATCTACACATATGGCATATATAGCCTTCTAAGTTAGGTTTACGTCTTCTGCAAATGGTTCAGACTAGAGCCTTACTTGCAGCTAGACGAGGTAGAGGTAGACCCCCTCTAGGTAGAGGACGAGGTAGGACTCCTGCTGGTGGTTCACAGGCAGTGGGAGAGATACATGAGGAGGTTGCTGAGAATGTCGTTCCTAAGACTGGGAACGGTGCAGCTGAGAGACATGGGTCACAGAGAGCCCAGTCTGGTGATTCTAATCGTGTCTCCATGGGGGGATCCGAGTTCTGTGCTTACATTAGACGAGTAAAGGAGGCTGCCAGATCCGGTAGACGTTTCCCAGATTTACAGGCACAGGAAGGACCATCTGAGAGATCCCATGGGGTGACACAGGTGCCAGCTGTACAGGCACATGCTACTGAGATTCCTCAGGTTCGAGAGGAGCATAGAGGGCCTAGACCAGACACTTGGTTGAAGGCTTTTCATCAGATGGGTGTACCCCCTTTCACTGGGAAGGTGAGGTTAGAGGTTGAACTTTGGATCGGACATGTGGACTCAGCTTTGGAGTCCATTAGATGTCAGTGGACAGAAAGATCGAGTTGGTTCAGACTTTATTCCGGGACTTCGCACAACACTGGTGGAGATCAGTACGGGGTCAAGTTACTGGTTACGAGCATATGAGGACTATGATCAGAGAGCGTTTTTGCCCTGCCTCACTGAGGAGGGAGAAACTGCGGGATTTTGTGGAGGCTGGGTTTGAGGATGTACCAGTCTCTGAGGCCATCAGGAGGTTTCAGGAGGAGCTGGCATTACTGGGACCAGCTGCACCTTCTGCAAATCAGCACGTCTATCTCTTTTCCCGACGACTGAGGGATACTACCCGGACCTATATGGCGGGTTTCCACTGTGAGTCTCTGATGGATTATCAGGACAGAGCTTCCGACTATGAGAGGGAGCGAGCTGGACAGAGGAGATCTTCTCAGACCGGAGGGTCTGAGAAGAAGCAGCGTACAGGGCAGACTAGTGGTACTGGTGGTGCTGCTAGTGGTTGGCGTGGTCAGAGACGCCAGAGTCAGCCCTCATTTGCACCAGTTACAGATAAGGGACGTCAGTGTTTTAATTGTGGTGATCCGGGACATATAAGGCCCGAGTGCACGAGGCCACTAGTGACTTGCTACACATGTGGTAGGCAAGGTCACATAGCTGTTTAATGCCGTCAGGGCGGAGCTTCATCTCAACAGGGTTCTTCTCCTGCTAGTATAGTGGGAGGTGAGCAGAGGCCACCTCAGCAGCAACAAATTCAGGGACAACAAAGGGTCCCAGATCGCCATACGACTCAGGGATCTGCTCCTGGGCCGAGTAGAGGCAGAGGTCGTGGTGGGGGCACCACTGATACCAGAGGCCCACAGGGCCGAGTCTTTGAGCTTAGGAGTGCAGAGGAGCCAGCTGCACCGACTGCTACATGTACCATTTTGATTCATGGTTTACCTGTTAGAGTTTTATTTGATACTAGTGCTACACATTTTTTTATTTCTGATGCCTGTGTAGAGCGTTTGAGTTTAGATACAGTTGAGGGGATGCCCTTTATTATAGGGTTACCCGATGGTGGTAGGGTCAGAGGTACCCGTGAGATTCATAGTTGTCCCATTTCTGTAGGGACTCGTGTATTACTAGTTGACTTCTTTGTCATGCCATTAGAGCATGAAGAATTCATTCTAGGTATGGACTGGATGGATAGACACTCTACAACTTTAGATGTAGGTAGGAGGACTGTTACCCTTTCTACCGAGTTAGGCCAGATAGAGGTTTTCCGGGGTTGGGACCTTGGGAAGACATACATGGTTATCAGAGCGATACGGACAACTAGATTGATTGCACAGGGTTGTGACGCCTTCTGGTGTTATACCATGAAGGAGGGGGAGAGTCCAACATTAGAAGATATCCCAATTGTCTGTGATTTTGCAGATGTGTTTGCTGAGCCGTCCAGTTTGCCGCCTCAGAGGAGTGTGGATTTTGGGATTGAGTTAGAGCCTGGTACGAGACCTATCTCGAAGGCCCCATACCGGATGGCGCCTGTCGAGATGCTGGAGCTGAATAAGCAATTTGAGGAGCTGGCTGAGAAGGGCTTCATTCGCCCTAGCGTGTCCCCATGGGGAGCACATGTCCTCTTCGTACGGAAGAAGGACGGATCACTGAGGTTATGTATAGATTACAAAGAGCTGAACAAGGTGACCATCAAGAACAAGTATCCACTGCCGCGTATTGATGATTTGTTAGATCAGCTTCAGGGAGCGACTGTGTTTTCCAAGATTGATTTGCGTTCAAGGTATCACCAACTGAGGGTGAGAGAGCAGGATGTACATAGGACAGCATTCCGGACCAGATATGGACACTACGAGTTTGTAGTGATGCCATTTGGGCTTACGAATGCCCCATCAGTCTTCATGGAGCTGATGAACAACATCTTCATCGACTTCCTAGATCAGTTTGTGGTGGTTTTCATTGATGACATTCTGGTATACTCTCGCAGTGGAGAGGAGCATGCAGGACATCTGAGGACTGTATTGCAGGTTTTGCGGGATAGAGAACTTTGTGGTATACAGTGATGCATCCAAGCTAGGCTTAGGATGTGTGTTGATGCAGCTGGGCAGAGTGATTGCTTATGCGTCTCGACAACTGAAGACGTATGAGGAGAACTACCCGACTCATGATCTGGAGTTGGCAGCGGTAGTTCATGCACTGAAGATCTGGAGACATTACCTGTATGGTGCTACATGTCAGATCTTCACAGACCATAAGAGTCTGAAGTACATTTTCACGTAGCTGGAATTGAATAACCGCCAGCGTAGGTGGCTCGAGCTGATCAAGGACTTTGATTTAGAGATTCTGTATCATCCAGGGAAGGCGAAAGTTGTCGCCGATGCCCTGAGCAGGAAGACGCCTCGAGAGCAGGCGATTGCGAGGCGGACAGTTCAACATCAGTTGCAGAGAGACTTGATCTGGTTAGAGTTGGACATCCAGTTTCCTGATGAGGATGCCCAGTTGCGTACATTAGAGGTTCTTCCTGATCTGTTGGGTGAGATCCAACAGAAGCAGGAGACCTGCCCGACACTGCTGAGGATACGAGATAGGATGTCTCGGGATGAGGCACCACAGTTCCTGCTAGGAGCAGATGGAGTTTTGAGACGCCGCGGTCGCGTCTGTGTACCTGCTGATACAGAGCTGAGACATTTTACATGAGGCTCACTGTAAACCTTACTCTGTACATCCAGGTACGAGTAAGATGTATGAGGACTTGAGACGTTTATATTGGCGGGGAGGGCTGAAGCCCGATGTGGCCAGATTTGTGGCATATTGTGCGACTTGCCAACAGGTCAAGATAGAGCATTGCAGACGTGGAGGTGAGCTCCATCCACTTCCTGTTCCACAGAGGAAGTGGGGGACGTCACCATGGATTTTGTGACTGGGCTGAGACTGAGCCGGTGTTTTGATGCTGTTTGGGTTATTGTGGACAGATTGACGAAGACGGCACGTTTCATTCCTATTAGGGAGATGTGGCCGGTGAACAGATTAGCTGAGGAGTACACTAGGCAGATAGTGAGACTCCATGGTGTACCGAGGACGATCGTCTCAGACAGAGATGGACGATTACCTCGAGGTTTTGGCTGCAGATTCAGACTGCCCTGGGGACGAGTTTGCACTTCACGACTGCGTTCCATTCTCAGACAGATGGTCAGTCAGAGAGGACCATTCAGACCCTGGAGGATATGCTGCGAGCTTGTGTGTTGGATTGGGTACCAGTGTGGACGGATCATCTCCCACTTGTTGAGTTCTCATACAACAATAGCTGGCATGCATCTATTAGGATGACCCCATATGAGGCACTGTATGTATAGAGATGCCGTACCCCGTTATGTTGGGATGAGCAAAGCAGTGTTAGTGGTTTAGCACCTGATCAGATTCAGGATGATGTAACTCGAGTAGCACTGATTCGAGAGCGGATGCTGACTGCCCAGAGCCGTCAGAAGTCGTATGCTGATAGGAGGCGTAGACCTCTAGAGTTCAGAGTTGGAGCCCATGTGTGGCTGAGAGTGTCCCCGACACGAGGTTTTAGACGATTTGGCATTAGAGGGAAGTTGAGTCCCCGATATGTTGGACCGTTCGAGATTCTGGATCGGGTTGGGAGCGCAGCATACAGATTCGCCTTGCCTCCGAGATTAGAGGGTGTTCACCCTGTATTTCACGTGTCTCAGCTGAGGGAGTACATACCAGATCCGAGACATATTGTGAGTTACGATGATTTGGTAGTTGAGCCGGACCACACTTTTGTTGAGCACCCGATTGCAGTCCTAGAACGAGGTATGAGACGCCTGCGTTCGAAGGACATTCCTATGCTGAGGATACAATGGTCGAGACAAGGACCTGATGAGGCTACATGGGAGACTGAGGATAGTATCCAGAGGAACTATCCAGAGCTCTATGCCGAGTTAGATGCACCATTAGGATCACCGAGTAGATCTTAGTACTACCTTGGTGAGTATTATATGCTTATATGCATATGTGTTATGATGTGTTTATTTTCATACTAGCTTTGATGTGATATATGATCTTATTAGATCTTGTTGTGCTAGTATGATTATTGTTTATAGCTGGAGATGACTCTTTCCTCCATGCTATTGTGATACGTTTAGGATTCAGCTGGAGATGTTATTTCTCCATGCTATTTTGATGGACATAGTGTTACTGGAGATGTTTTTCCTCCACGCCTTTCTGTTATGAGTATGATACGGCTAGAGATGTGATTCCTCTATGCCTTGTGATATGTTTATGGTTTGGCTAGAGATGGTTTTCCTCTATGCCTTGGATAGTGTTTTGTTGCTGGAGTTGATGATTTTCTCCATGCTTATGTTTGAGGTTATAGAGAGAGTTGTACCTCGGCTTGTGAGTCCGAGTGGTTTGAGGACAAGTTTCGGGACGAAACTTGTTTTTAGGGGGGTGAGGTGTAAGATCCTTAGTCTTTTGGACCTAGTTTACCTTAGCCGCCCCCGCGGGTTTCCGCCCCTGCGGCTCAGGGAACCGCCCCTGCAGCTCAGGGAACCGCCCCTGCGGTTTTCGACGGCTGCAACCGGTTTTGTTGACCGGTTGACTCATGCTTTACTCTTTTCCTTACTTCTTTCTTTTCCTTGATGAGCAAGGGTTCCCTTCTTCACTTCCTAATCCAGTCTCACGTCCTCCTTGCTTCTCCCTTTCTTCTCCTTGATCTTGTTTTGGATTCCTTAGAGTTTGAAGAGAGTTGTGTGTTGTGGTGGTTGATGTTGATGGTAGATGTGGTTGCTGATCTTGGAAGCCAGCTGAGTTGTGGTTGTGGAGCTTTTCCTTGCCTAGTCCAGCAATAGAGGTGAGCTTCTTGCTTCTCCTTCCTTTCTTTCTTTCTTTCTTTCTTGTTCTTCCTTCCTTAGCTTAAGATTAGATGAACTGGATATAGATTGATGTTGGAATGTGTATGTATATGTATGTGTGTGAATCTGGAATGATGAAGACGTGATTTGATCACGTGAAGAGTGGAAGAGAACTCGCGGGACTACGTTCTGTACTATCGCCACCCCTGCGTCTGGAATCTGCCGCCCCTGCGGGAACCCAGTCACGGCACCCGCGCCCGGATTCTGCCGCCTCTGCGGCCACTGTCCCAGCGCCCGCGCCCGCGCCTGCGTTGCCTGCGGCTCTGTCACCGCGCCTGCAGCTGAGCTTCTCCGCGCTTGCGGATTGCCTTACTCCGCCCTGCGTCTCTCTTGTCACGCAGGTGCGTCTTGTCCCGTGTCTACCTAGAGTAGTATAGATCATTTTCTTTCCTAGTATGAGCGGGTTAGTAGCATGCTAGGTATATGTATGAGGTTAGAACGATGATGAGTACGTTATCGTTTATGCCGGTTATGACTTTGAGGTTTATGAGTTAGGATGTGATTCTTATGGATCCCTTGGGTCTAGGTGTGACCCTTTGATGGATATGAGTCTGATATATGTTATATGCCTTGATATTAGGCAGTGTTGTCCTCCGGATTGGAGTGGATGTATCTGAGAGTTGATCGTGGTTGAGTTTACTCATGAGGTTGAGGTAAGTCCATAGGACTTACTTAGCTACCATCCTTATATTGGATGTATGCATGAGTGGTGTTTGTTATATGCTTCTTAACATGCGATATGGTTCATTACCGACCTATATTTTATTGACCTCCCATTGTAGTGGCTGTGGCAACTTACCTTTCATCCCGTAGTGGAGTCTGGGAAGTTCTCTGTAAGCTAGTTATGTAAGAGCCGTAGTCTTTCGGGCCGAGACCGGACCTTGGCCAAGATTAGCTTTGGCCGAGGTTGGTCTTGCCGCCCCCGTGGTGAGTGGCGCCTCCCCCGCGGTGAGGGGCGCCGCACCCGCGGTGAGTGGCGCTGCCCCTGCGGCTGCTTGGACCGCCCCTGCGGGTTCCGGCGGCTGCAGCCGTCTTCTTTGACCTTGTTGACACGTGCTTTACCCTTTGCTTTGCTCCTTCTTACCTTTGGCTGATCAAGGGTTTTTCATCTTCTTCTCCAGCTTCTCTCCACGTTCCTTGCTTCCCTTGCTTCCTTTGATCTTGTTCTTGAGTTGTGGAAGAGTTTTGTGAGAGTTTTGTGTGTGTGTACCTTGTGTGAGTGTTGACTGAGGTTATGCTGGGCTTGGAAGCCAGCCTTGGTAGCAGTTGAGCTCTCTTGCAGCCTTAGACCACAAGTGTGGTAAGGGTTCTTCTCCTCTCTTCTTTCTTTCTTGCTTTCCTTCATAGCTTAGGATTAGATGTTTGCCTAGGCATGTTCTGATGTTGTATGTGTATACTTGTGTATGGTCTTGGCTTTGGATGAGAGTATAGACGTGATTTGATCACGTGAAGAACCGAAGAGAAGCCGCGAAGTTGCCTTCTGCACTGTCGCCGCCCCCGCGGCCAAGAGCCACCACCCTCGCGGCTACCGTGCCACAGCGCCAGCGGCGTGCCATCGGCCGCCCACGTTCCGTGTCACCGCCCCCGCGACCACATCCCGCCTCGCCCGCGGCCACCTGTTTTCACCCCTGCGTCCCTTGTGACCCGCAGGTGCGTTTTGTCCCGGATCTACCTAAGGCTAGGTAGATCCTTTTCCTTCCTAGTATGAGTGTTAGTAGCCTGCTAGGTGCGAGTTGAGGTTAGAATGAGTTGAGTACGGAACTGTTATGCCGGTTACGGCCTTGAGGATTACGAGTTGGAATATGATCCGTATGGATCCCTTGGGTCTAGGTGTGACCCCTTGTATGGATATGTATATGATGTATGCGTTATATCTTGGTTAGGTTGAGTTGATCTCCAGAGCGGAGCCGAGTATTCTGAGTCTGTGACTCCCAAGGTTGAGGTAAGTCCATAGGACTTACTTAGCTGCCCTCCATATATTGGATGTGTGCCTGAGTGGTGGATGTTATGCTTTATAGCCCGTATGATATATTGTATTACCGACCTATGGTCTATTGACTGCCCATTGTAGGGCCGTGACAACTTGTCCATTCATCCCGCTAGGAGTCTGGAGGTGCTCTACGGGCAGGCCAGTATGGCTCAGTGGGCCGGACACCTGTCCACTCCCACAGGGTACACGGGAGGTGGTACCGGATCCCCACTCTTGCTGGCACTATTCCCGAGAGGCGAGGGTTATATTTCTCGTGTCACATACGTTCATATTGAGTTATTATTTATACGCTGTATACGCCGGACTATTATTATAAGATAATAAAATGGGTAAATGTGTGACAACATGTTTATATGTTTAAGTTCTGACGTGTGCATGTGCTCTAGCATCTTCCTTTGTATGTGTTTGGTTAGCTAACGGTGTAATGCCGTGTTGTAAACTTTGCAGGTTAGGACACTGTAGAGTGATCCAGACGGGGCGATCTGCTGAGGGCTTCGTACACTGGGGTTATACTCGTGGATGGGTATTTTGGATATGTATATATATATGATATGTTTTGTTGTACTCAGCAGTTGTATAAACCTTTTAACATGTTTATATATCAGTTTATGTTTTGGACTTAATCTGTTGGTGCCTTGTTGTAAGATTGGTGAAATTGTTGTTAGGCTAGGGTCAGAATCCATTGTGAGATCCTAGTCCGGTAGCACCTCGAGTCCCGCGGATTCGGGGTGTTACAAAGGTGGTATCAGAGCCAGGTTGACAACAATGACACTAGTAATCTGCAATAAAGTTCGAATAGATAAATAAACAGAACCCGAAAGGGGTCTGACTTTTCAAAAGGTTTTGGTTTTGAAATGAGTACAAAACGTTTTGGGATATCGTGTACGTGAGCCATCGCCCCTCTGAAGATCTCGACAGTATAGATATATATATGTATAAATAGATACTATATGTTGTGATGATGTGTTATATACCTATACATATGGCATATATATTGCCATCTGAGTTAGGTTTATGTCCTCTGCAGATGGTTCAGACTAGAGCCTTACCTGTAGTAGGACGGGGTAGAGGCAGACCTCCATTAGGTAGAGGACGGGGTAGGATCCCTGCTGCTGAGCTGCGTGCAGCAGAGGACGTTCAGGCAGAGGTTGCTGAGAGTGCCGCCCCTGAGATGGGGGAAGGCACAACTGGGGGACAAGGTCCACAACGAGTCCAGTCAGCAGACTCGGACCGTGTCTCCATTGAGGGACCAGCCTTCCGTGATTATATCCGGCGGGTTGAGGAGGCTGCCAGGGCAGGTAGACATGCCCCGGATCTGCCAGCGCAGGAGGGGCCATCTGAGAGGTCCCACACCGTTACACATGTGCCAGCTGCACCGACACCTGTTGTTGAGGTCGTTCGAGTACAGGAGGAGTATAGAGGGCCTCGACTAGACAGTTGGTTGAAGGCTTTCCATCAGATGGGAGTACCCCCTTTCTCTGGGAAGGTGGGGTTGGAGGTAGAGTTGTGGATAGGACACGTAGACTCGCTCTGGAATCTATTAGATGTCCAGCTGATAGACAGGTCGGGTTAGTGCAGAGCTTGTTCAGGGAGTTAGCGCAGCACTGGTGGAGATCCGTACGAGGTCAGGTCACTAGTTATGAGCAGATGAGGTCTATGATCCGAGAGCGTTTCTGTCCTGCCTCGCTGAGGAAGGAGAGACTGAGGGATTTTGTGGAGGCCGGGTTCGAGGATATGCCAGTTTCTGAGGCCATCCGGAGGTTTCAGGAGGAGTTGACACTGTTAGGACCAGCTGCACCTCCTGCTGATCAGCATGTGTATCTGTTTTCCCGACGGCTGAGGGATGCCACCCGGGCTTATATGGCGGGATTTCATTGTGAGTCCCTGATGGACTACCAGGATCGAGCCGCTGACTATGAGCGTGAGCGGGTCAGTTAGAGGAGAGCTTCTCAGACCGGGGGGTCTGAGAAGAGGCAGCGTACCGGGCAGACTAGCGGTACGGCTGGAGCTGCTGGGTCAGGGCGAGGTCAGAGTCGCCAGAGTCAGCCTTCGCCTACACCGGCTACTGGTAGAGCTCGACAGTGCTATAACTGTGGAGAGCCAGGGACATATTAGGTCAGAGTGCCCGAGACAGCCGGTGACTTGCTTCACGTGTGGGTGGGCGAGGTCACAGAGCAGTGTTCTTGCCGTCAGGGCGGAGCTTCTTCACAGCAGGGTTCTTCACCTGCTGGTGGAGCTGGGGTTGGACAGAGGCCACCTCAGCAGCAACAGACACAAGGACAGCAGAAGGTCCCAGATCGTCAGACGGCTCAGGGATCTGCTCTTGGGCCGAGCAGAGGTAGAGGTCGTGGTGGGAGCACCACTGACACCCGTGGCCCTCAGGGCCTGAGTTTTTGAGCTGAGGAGTGCAGAGGAGCCCGGCTGCACCTACTGCTACAGGTACCATTCTGATTTATGGCTTACCTGGTTCGTGTTTTGTTTGACACGGGTGTTATGCACTCCTTTATATCTATTGCTTGTGTTGAGCATCTGGGTCTAGACACTGTAGAGGGATGCCCTTTATTATAGGGCTACCCAATGGGGGTAGGGTCAGAGGTATCCGTGAGATCCATGACTGTCCCATTTCCTGTAGGGGCCCGTGTGCTTTTAGTTGACTTCTTTGTCATGCCGCTTGGAGCATGAGGAAGTCATCCTTGGTATGGATTGGATGGATAGGCATTCTGCGGTTTTAGATGTGGGTAGGAGGATTGTCACCCTCTCTACCGAGTCTGGTCAGTTAGCGGTTTTCCGAGGTTGGGACCTCGGGAAGCGTAGGCATGGTTATCAGTGCTATACAGGCAGCTAGGTTGATTGCCCAGCGGTTTGTGAGGCCTTCTGGTGTTACGCCATGAAGGAGGGGGAGATTCCAGCCTTAGAGGATATCCCAGTGGTTGATGAGTTTGTGGATGTGTTTGCTGAGCCGTCCAGTTTGCCACCTCAGAGGAGTGTGGACTTTGGGATTGATTTAGAGCCGGGTACGAGACCGATCTCGAAGGCCCCATACCGGATGGCGTCCTGTCGAGATGTTAGAGTTGAAGAAGCAACTCGAGGAGTTGGCTGAAAAGGGCTTCATTCGCCCTAGTGTATCCCCCATGGGGGCACCGGCGTCCTCTTCGTACGGAAGAAGGACGGATCGTTGAGGTTATGCATAGATTACCGAGAGCTGAATAAGGTGACCATCAAGAACAAGTATCCGTTGCCGCGCATTGATGATTTGCTGGATCAGTTACAGGGAGCTTCAGTGTTCTCCAGGATAGACCTGCGCTCAGGATATCACCAGCTGAGGGTGAGAGAGCAGGATGTGCACAGGACGGCATTTCGGACCCGTTATGGACACTACGAGTTTGTAGTGATGCATTCGGCTCACGAATGCCCCGGCAGTTTTCATGGAGTTGATGAACACATCTTCATCGACTTCCTGGATCAGTTTGTGGTGGTCTTTATAGATGACATCCTGGTGTACTCTCGCAGCAGAGAGGAGCATGCAGGACATTTGAGGACGGTACTACAGGTTTTGCGGGATAGAGAACTTTATGCGAAGTTCTCTAAGTGCGTTTTTGGATGCCAGAGGTAGCATTCCTGGGTCATATTGTTTCCGCCGAGGGGATCAAGGTTGATCCGGCGAAGATTGAGGCAGTAGCGGCATGGATGACACCGACGAACGTCAAGGAGGTACGTAGCTTCCTTGCCTAGCGGTTATTACAGACGCTTTGTGAGGATTTTCCGTGATTGCCCGTCCACTGACGAGTTTGCTGAGGAAGACTACCAGATTTGTGTGGTCTGATCAGTGTATGCGGAGTTTTGAGGAGCTGAAGAGACGTTTGACGTCTGCTCCTGTTTTGGCACAGTGCCTTCGTGG